>JAZHYW010006508.1:0-35000 GCA_037355805.1 Ixodes ricinus | reverse complement strand
GTCAGCACGCAACTGACTCTTTCCTCGGAACCAACACGATGCTCCGCATCACCCCATGGTTCCCCTCGGGAAGATGGTGTAATTTTTCTTGATTGTTTTCTCGTAACGCTTGATCATCACTTGAGTGTAAGAGAATGTTACTTTTACACTTGACGTGCTAGCCTTCCTAAAGTTGGTTGTTATTCTATATCATTTCCTACAAATATCTTCTCTATAGGTCAGAATGGGGGCAGAAACTGCGCTGCCTTCAGTTATATTGCTAACTCGGAGAGACTCGTTAAAATCAACATAAAAACACTCGCAAAGCAGCCTGATTTCGACGTATTACCTTCAGTTCTACGTCAGTCTCACCAAACTGATTTTTTGTTTTTGTTTTTATTCTGCAGGTTTTGACTTTCTTGGATTTCGCCGACATCTAAGACGCATGCATTGCAACTGAAGGTCACCTCGCCGGAGCTTCTGGAACCTTGCTTCGGAGCTAACTCGCACCAACAAAAAACACTCCAGGTACGCAATACAATCAAGTTTCACAGAACTCTTGTTTTTTGTTTTGTTTTTTAAATGAAAAGTCTGGGAAGCTAATTTCAATGTTCGATAACAAAAAAAAAGCCGTATTTTTTGTTTGCAATGGGCGAAGAAACAAAAGAGATAGCTGTAGCACGGTCCGGCAATATTGGTGGAATGGTGCGGTCACGTACCTGAGGACGGAGGTGCGACAATGTTAACTCTCATAGCCGTCGTGGTTGGCGTCGTGGATGCCATCGAAGACCGCCACGAGTGCTCGGTAATCCATGGAAGTTAATGGTTAAGTTTCTAAAACCATCCAACATGACGCGTAGTAACTGGAAACTGCCAAAGTGGGATTTCGCATAACGCGAGTAATGCTTGAAAACAAGTCTTTGAAGCAGACGACAAGAAGGCTCTCCTTTCGTCGCTTCGTTACTGGCGGGAGGCTCCCCTCTTATCTCTCCACGCTGCGCGGCCGATGGGAAAACCCGAGCTTTCTGGCCTCGCGCCAAGAGCGGAGAGAAAGTGTTTTTCCCTTCTTCGCGCGCGCGGCGACGACAATAGACGAGGTCGAAATCTCTGCAAAGTTTCGCCAGTAAAGTTAATACGTATAGGGCTGGGAAGTTGATCGATTAACCTACCAATCAATCGATTGATGCTTTAATCGCGATCAATCTTTTTAACCCGTTTATCGATAAAATTTTGACGAACCAAAACAAAGTTGGAATTCAACACTTTTGTACACCTGTATTAAGGGCCAACCTTATGTGAAGTTTTAGCCTAAAGTACAATGTAAGGGCGAGATTTGTAACTCCAGGCAATTGTAGAGGTTGTTACGTGTCCCGGCCACTTCAACGCCGTTCGAGTGTCTGTCTAGCGCAGCAGAAACTATTGTAAACAATTAAGGGAGGTCGCTCTTGTCGGAGGATATCAACGAACTTCTTAGACTCACGCAGCTGAAGTAAAAATTTGTGTGAGTGTCTTTGAGCTGTTCTCAACTACACATCGAGATTGATTCAAAATCAGACTTGTAAATGGCTTCATTGGTCACATATTCAACAAAAAAAATATATTTTTTAATATTATGTATGAAAATGCACGAGACCGATTAATTGATTAATTAAACGATTAAAGCGTGCCTATTAATCAGGCTAAAAGCTTTAATCGACGCCCAGCCCTACTTAAAAAGTAAAAAAGAATGGGTTAAGACCGTAAAAGACATCCAGCACGTACGCGTGCAGTGCTGGACAAGTTCACAGTACGCAGTTCTTCAGATGGGACGCAGTGTCCATCCCTGTGGAGAATTTTTCTATCATCTTTCTTTCCTTCAGAGCACTCTTTTCAATTTTCTCCACCGACTTGCTTTGATTTATGACGTTCTGCAGGGAACGTGTTTTTTCACCTCTTTCTTGTAGGACTCCAGCTATTCCTCAGCATGGGGCTGAAGAAGCTGATCAAGTGGGCCCTCCTCTGCCGTCACAAGAAGATGCACACTCAGAAGTCGCAGCTGCACTTCGTCGGCGGCAAGATGTACAGTGGAGGCAACCGGGAAACCCGGTACGCTCTTCGAAACACGTCCTTCGGAGGAACGTTTTAAGGCACAAGATGAAAGGGGCCACCCTTCGGTCTTATAGCGCCCCTCAATTTACATAATAACGCAGCACGGCTGCTAATGTACGCGAACAAAGAAGGAAAACTCAATCGTGTGTCACGTAGCAGACTCTATATGGACAAGGGCTTAGGCAATGCGTGAAATGTAGTAAAGGTGCGATAGCACTTGACGTTTTTTTTAACGAGCTGCATTGTTGTTGGAATTTATGCGGAGATATATTAAGTTGGACGCCACGTGTCACTGATGTCACGTGACACCATGACCACGCCACACTGACAAGGCACCATGATATCAGGTGACACGTGCCATCAGCTGACACTGCCATCAGGTGACACTGTGCCATCAGTTGACACTGTGCCATGACACTGTGCCATCAGGGGACACTGTGCCATCAGGGGACACTGTGCCATCGGGACACTGTGCCATCAGATGACACTGTGCCATCAGATGACACTATGCCATCAGGCAACACTGTGCCATCAGTTGACACTGTGCCATCAGGTGACACTGTGACATTACGTAATACTGGGACGTCACATTCTATTGTGACGTCACATGATAGTGACGTCTTGATACTGTGACGTCATGCAGTCAGACCAACACGAGCAAGGAAGGTCCGTGGACGGTTTCTATAGTATCAATTCATCGCTTTAAGATAGTGGATTGCAGAGCTAGATGAGGATGAATCGACATACTTTATCACTTTAAAACCGACGCACACGACTTGCTTCAGATCTTTCTGCCGTTCTTATTTTCCGGGAATTACTTTTTTCTTAGACCTGTTGATAATGTTGCAGTACAGAATGAGTGAAGTAATCAGAATTGCGACAATCATCAATGAAAATAAACCGCCTAAGCCGCACAGTTACTCCAGACGCGATAGTTCCGGCTAATCCGTCGTCTCGCACCACAGCCGTCTCCTAGTGCTCTTGGAAGACCTGCGGCAGCTTTACGCCGCCTCGTGGGGCAAGGTGATGGCGAGCCTGGAGAACTGCTTCGACGCGATGCAGAGCAAGGAGCCAGTTCGCGTGCAGTCCATCTGCTCCGTCGTGCTGCTCTGGGTCCAGCTGGGCGAGACCATAGCCCAGGACTTTGACCCGGCCATCTGGAAGAGCCCCACGCTGCGGAACATCAACGACCTCAACGACTCTCTGCTCAGGATCTGGAAGGTGGCCATGGATAGGACGTCCGAGCTTGTCTACAAGGTGAGGCAGGTTTGCTTGGATGCCGTAGACTACTCTTTGATAGAGCTGCTGGTCTATAAAGAACAGTAAAATGTCTAAAAAGAATAGGCCAGAAGGTCTACTCTTTGCAAACCTCCTGGTGTGTCACTCTGCTTACTCTTGGCTAAATGCAATTTATTAAAAAAAAATGTGGAATATTTTTTCAAAGTATCCTTGAAATGTATGGTGTTATAAAAAAACTGGGTTCGTTCTAAAGTCGACCGGGAAAATAGGCGCCTAGTATAGTGATCTGAAATTTGCTCCAGAAGTGCATTTTAGGGGTGGATTTTACCTTGCAAACTTTAAGTGTGTCTTTCTTCTTGTGAAAAAAATGAAACTAATTAATACACTTGATACGATCAACGGCGGAAGCCGAAACACAATGAGTGTTTACATGTGTCTGAGTATACGGCCTCTGCAAGAGCGCCGCCACTTTTTCTGCTTTTGCATGCATATCGCCCACCTTGCATGCCCGTGGCATATTAGATTTATGCCTGCCCTCGCAGCATAGATGACACTGCGGACGACCTCAGGATGTTCCAACGTCTCATAGATGTCCTGTGGACGGACGCTCATAGTCCATCAATGCCGATCGGGCCAACGTTTCCAGAAGCCAGTCAGTTGACAAGCTGCCTAGAACGTCTGGCGCTTCTCCGTGGCACGTCCGCTCCGTAGCACTTGCTACGCTATCAGCCCCCCTTCCCCCTCCTCCCCTTTCCGGCAACGCCTGACACGAGAGCGCGCGCTATGTCAATCTTGGAGCCGTGTTGCTCAGCCAATGGAAGAATGGGCATTTCTTTCGCGTTATTTGCCGTTACAGACGCCGTCGGCTCCGCTCCATGGGATAGTTAATGCTTTCACATTAATATCCCTTATCAAGGGGCTTTATATCCGCCCGTACCTGCTGGCGTCCAGGCAACAAAGAACCGTTTTTGAACGACGCTCTTCCGTGGAGCTTGTCAACTGATAGATCTAAGAACGCTGGGTTGGGATGCAGTGTTCCCCATTCACGGTGGCGGATCTAGTTTCGAAGCGCGGTTGCTCGATAGCCATAGTCGCACCTCTAATTGTATTAAATCATACAAAAGACACTGCGTTCGCTGCAAGCAGGTAAGACAGAATTATCCGCGGACTCGCCTCAACAAAAATTGGGTTGTGGGGATATTTATACAGCGTGTAGTTGGTCAGCCATTTAAAGTTGCGACGAGTCACTCGCTGTAGATGAGCAATTTAGCCAGTGCGGTACAACCGCTAGCCTGGGGTCTTTAACGTGCACCACGCAGTAGTGATACACGACCGCACGCCGGTACGATGCTCATCCAGATCGAAACGGGCAGGGGTGGGGCTCAAACCCAGGATCCCTGAGTTCTGCAGCGCGAGCTTTCGCTCCACGCGCGTCGAGCTGGGTGTGCGCTTTAGCCCACTCGGCCACCGATCCCCCTTCGCCTCAACATGTTCTGAGCATGTTTGCTTCATACCTATGTACAGTTCGAACATGTCTACAGACTGTTACTTGAATGCTGTATTAGCAGTGTAACAGCGAATGAAGACTTGTGCACACACTGTATAACTGTCTTGGGTCACGTGACATCTTTCTGCAGATCATCCCTGAGACGAGTCCTGACGTTGCCGTGGTCCTGGAGAAAGAATACCAGTCCTGTCGTCAGGAGACGTGGACGCTGTTCCAGGTGACGCCAGAGACCCTGGAGGACTACGTAGACGCTCTCAAGATCTACACCAGCAACACGTCCCTGTGGCATCTGGACGAACGGAAGTTCCTCAACACGGACGCCACGCTGGTCAAATCCCTCAGCCAGCTGAATCTGGCCGTTTCTTAGCGTCGGCTCGTTGCCCGCCATCATTATTTGTGTTTGCCATGGTGCATTTTGAATCCGCGACCCCCATGGTTCGTCATGGACGTGCTTGTTTCTGTGTGCACAGCTGTGTGCGTAGCATGGAAAACACTCGGGACCTCATGTGCCTCTGGAGAGCTGGACGAGCGACTTGAGATGAGACGTCCTCTTTCTCCTCCTCCTCCTCTTTTTTTTTTTTTTTTTGCGAAAGAGTGCGCAGAGTTTGGAGAACCTTTGAGACCTCGTGCGGCTCAGAAGAGCTGGACAATTCGACTTTAGATTATGCTGCTTTTAAGGCTCAAAGTTGACTCCGTACAAACCAGAGTTTGGACGTTCATCGTTGTGGCAAGTGAGGCGACTGAGCAAGGTTATGCAATGTGTCCTCGCTGTCTTTTGTGGTGATTTGATCGCGTTCTGTATGACAATGACAGGTTAGTGTATTAATTTCGGAAAGAACGAAACCTTCAACACGCTGTGCGTTCAGAAATTTAGCGATCGAGCTTTCAGACACACGCGTTTTCTGATTTTAGTCTATAAACTGCTTCTGGTTTCTCGAACGACGTTTTAGATGCATTACCACCTGCAACATGATATTGTTTGGAATAGCTAAAACTAGGGGCTAAAAAAAGTATATTTTAAGCAACCAATTTTTATTGGAGTCACATTTTTATGACGAATTTTATAAATGAATGTGATATTCCTTTCATCAGGGGATATAAACAATTTGGACATCTCTGAATAATCCAAAACAGCCCTGGTCATATGGCGTGACATAGTTTTACACATGCCCAAACATTCTAGTTATCTACTTTTATTTTAAGAGCACTTCGGAACTATGTCGAGTGGATTTTGTTGTTTTATAATGGAAAGAGATACATCAGACACGGCGTCGATGCCTAAACTATAAGAAAAAAAAAACAACTTCCGACAAGATTGCAATTAACATGTGTGAATTGTCGCGTAGTGTATATAATGTTGAATAAAGTAGGAAGCGAGCGCATGCCTGCATGTGAAGTGACTGTGTGGTGTTAAAATCTCGATGGCACTCTCGCTCAGAAGAACAGCGTGTTACGATATGACCAGCCATATACACTAACTCATCTCTGTGACGTCACGGCGCGGTGGTGGCGCGTCGGTCGCACTTCCGGTCTGGGGCTGTGGGCAGAAGTCCCCATGCCAGACGTGTATTCCTGCGTTGTTTTGAAAGGAACAAGACAAAAACCTGCCTTCTCGTCAAAACGCCGCGACTGGGGCCGTACCAAAAGTGTCGCGAAAGGTTTGAAGGTCAGTTCTCACGTGCTCGGTTCGTCCGAGAATCTGGATATGTGCCGTGAAAAGGGAAAAGCAGACGCCGTCGGACAACGATTGCTAGGCGGGAAGCACTTTGGTTTGAATTCACGGATACTTGTGGTCATCAGATTTATTTGTTTTGTTCCAATATGAACGCCAGAAAACCGTCAAGTTGTGCGGACCACCTGCGGACTACGTTCAGTGCGTCTTCAAGTTCAAACGGCCGCCTGATTGTTCGAACTGTCGTCTGCTCTTTCAAACGTTTCTGCTTGTCGTCTGCTCTCTTAGACGACGCCGGTCCGTAGACCAAATGTTGGCCCGGTACTTGCGATAAGAAGTAAGTGCAGGCCTCAAAAGACTTAAATTTGAAGGTTGGTAAGCAGGCTCGATGTAAACAGTAGATACAAGGAGATGTTAATCCAGTGACTATCACAGACTTGTTATGCCTAATTCAGTTGGTCCGATTCTGCTTGCGATTTTCAGTATCGACGTCGACCATCTCAGCTACGGTTCACGCTTCTGCAGCCCGAGCGGCGTCGCGACTGAAAATTCCGAGCGAAATCTCGTCATGCGAATCGGGCTTTAGCGTACATTCTGCGGCGTCCACGCGGAATGAATCGCCACATGTCACATTATTCACGCGAAGTTTTGCGGTGTAACGAACCTCGGTAATTTCGCTGACGCCGCTCAAGATAGTCAGACATCGCCAGGACGACGTAGAACCAACAATTCGAACGCGAAAAAGGGCAGGGGGACTCACACTGACGCCGACAACATCGCATTTCAATGGTGTGTTTATGGGCGACGGCGAGTTTCTTGCCCACACCCCTATCGCGCATGCGCGGCGCCGGTGGCATCCGCTAGGGCGCTCCGGGCGCTCCGGTTTGAGGAGTATAGACACAAAGTGGAGACAGCGCACTAGGAAATTAAGAGGAAAGTTTGTAGGCTATAGCGGGGGGACGGAAGAGCAGGTCTCGGTTAAGAAGAAAGTTAAGGCCACAGAAAGAGATCGGTGGCTAGAGGGAATGCAGACAAAGACGGCTCTGGAAAGCTATAGATTAAACAAAACAGTTATTGCCAAAGGAAGCATTTATGACACTTCTAGGGAAGCGCATTGTTGTTTGAGGCAAGGACAGGTGTTTTGCGAACCAGAACATACAGAGCGAAGTACCAGGAATTGGATACAGTGTGCGCTGCTTGTGGAGAGGTGGACGAGACGGCTGAGCACTTGATACTCTACTGTAAAGGGCTTCACCCTATGCCTACCGAAGACAACATAGATTTAATAAAGTCATTGGGTTTTAGAGACAGCGAAGGAAAAGTGGATTTCAAGACAGTAGAGATTGCCAAGCAAAGATTAAGTGAATGGTGGCAGAAAGCACGAGGAAACTAGGTATTTTCTTATTAACTGATGGCAAGGGGGTTTTATAACCTCACTTTCTTTTCAGTGCGGAGCGAATATAGTTTTCACATTTAAATATTCTAAGCTTAAATGGTAAGACAAAATGGCTAGGTGGCGTAAGCTACCGCGCGATCCAAAGGGCTCAGCCGTATTCATCCATCCATCCATCCATTTATCCTTCCATTTGTTTGTAAACATGAGTTGGTGTATATCTCGTACCTTACTTTCTTGGTCCTTTCATTGGCGGGTGCTTACAGCTAAATGTCGAATTGACCGATGGATGGATGGATGGATACGGCTGAACACTTAATCGGGTGGTGGCTTGCGCCACCAAGCCAAATCTTCTAATTCGAACAATTTTCACATAACCTTTTTCACGATTAATTTAGGTGCGCAGTGATTCTTTGTATGTTTTTATCGAAAACCTCGTGCCAAGCCTCGCCAGAATCCATGTTAAGTTCGTAATAATCCATCGGCCTTCCCTTTGCCTCCTTTGTGCGAAGGCCGAGCTTCTCAGGTCTCGCAGTTTTTTCGAACGGGCTGAAGTATTCGCAACTTTGAAACATATAGGGGGCACACTGGTGCCTATCAAAATGGCCGTCATCGGTATGATCGTCATAGAACATCAGTACGTGGCGGGGTCTGCGAGGCGTAAGTAATTCGTTTTGCTTTATACGAGCATTAATAAAGCCGCACTTTATTTTTTCAACGCAGGAATGTGTTTGCAAGCACCTTTATTGTGAAGCCGATCATCCAGGAGCTAGGGAGCGCGATTCTCACACCGCGGTACCACCATCGCTGAAGGTTGCGAATAGACCATATACAAAATGACCTGTCACCTAGATAATCAAGTTCCCGCCATACTGGGGGTTTCCAGTACCAATAGTTTCGCCCGAGAGACACTGGTCTGGGCAAAGAGGCGAGTCGTACATCTAAAATATGAACAAGTATACTGCAAGTTCAGTTCGAACCTTTCACACAGCGTCCTCGATAAAGGCCGTTCACGTACCCGGATGGCCCAGTTCAGGCGAGTATTGCTACCTCATTGCTGATATTTCCTTCCCCACAATCTCGCGACCGTCCTTTTTTTAATCTGAAATTAAATAGCAGCTTATTGGACGTACAAATACAATGTCCTAATATCATACTTCGTTTCAGCTTCGGTCCAGACGCAGCCGATGCTACAAGCGCGAGCATGTGGCCCAGAACAGTGCTTGCACTGCACGAGCGTGCGTGCTTGGCAGGGATGCTGAAAGCACTGTACTGAAAGCCCGGAGCTCGCGCTTGTAGCTTTGGCTGCATCTGGACCGAAGCTGAAACGAAGTATAGACGCTTTACACACGCGCCAGACTGAGCCGCCATAACCGACCTTCTCTTGTTTTACCGAGATACCGAGCCACTGAAATTGGTGTGGACGAGCCTCCACAATAACCAATGCTGGGGAGAAAGACAGAATAAAATCTGTGATGGCAATAACCTGGCCTGCTATGGTAATAATCAAGTGAAGTAAACGTAATAAGGGGAAACAAAAACTGAAGGTCAGTTATGGCGGCGCCCATGCACAGCTGCTGCAAAGCGTCTATAGAGAAACCGAGTTCAGTACAGACGCACTCCATCCACAGATGGTGGCACAGACCCTCCATTATCGCAGTTCCAAATGGCATAATGATGATGATGATAGCTAACAGCAACGTTACTATACTTCGTTTCACCTTATGTTGTACCGCAGCGAAGGCTAGAAGCGCGAGCTCGTAGCGTTGGCAGCCGCTCTTAAGTCACGAGAGCTTGTGCCGCCGAGATGTGCCCCAGATATGCCCCAGAGCAAGGAGCTCGCGCTTGTAGCCTTTCCTGTGGTACATCATAAGGTGAAACAGGGTACAGAACTCTCAGTTGGGAAACTCACCGTTGAAACCTGGGCCGCTGGCGTCCACCGAGACCGAGCTAAATACGACAACAGCGCCACTCTGTATCATTTGTCTTAACTGTGGTCACCTTGAGCTTTTAGAAACCATGTTTTTGCTTAAAAACTAACGGAAAAAACTCTTTTTGTAGTAACTTTTATTGGAGTTTAGTACAAAATGGAGGGCGCGTGTTGTTTTCTAAAATCTTTAGTTCGCAAGGCTTTGCAGTACAATTAATATTGTTTTTATACAACCGTGCCTCAGCGGTGATTTCAGGTAGCGCGTCCCGAGCTAGGTGCATATTAACCTCGAAAGTAATCCGCGTCGCGTCCACTTGGGAGTGCGGGGCGGTACTTCGAAGCCCCTTCCACACTATCTGTTCTGGCCCCAAAATGGCCGATTACAACGGAAATGGGAGTCACATGCAGTTCCTGGACTGGCCGCTGCGGGAGAAATGGCGGCGTTGTGATCGCCATTAGCTCGGTTCTCGTGGACGGATTGGAGCCACTTTTTCAGAGCAGTTTCTATGGCAGTTTCCCAACTGAGGGGTTCTAGTACCGTTGGCTAGCAGGAACTCGTGCGTTTGATCTCCGCCAACGTTACTAAAAGTCTCGGCTGGGAAACTTGCCTTTGAAACCCGGACCGCTCGCGTCTACCGAGAACAACTTCGACACAGTGGGGTATTTTTCAATATCCTGAATTTGACAACCCTGGTCCTTGGCTTATTTTTCTCTGCACGAGCTTTCTTTGGATCGCGCACGGCTGCGCCAGTTCTCGTGCAAGGGGGCCAGTTGCCTACGCTTCGAGCTCACGTCTCCAGCATATGTGGTCAGAACAAAACGCGAAAATCGTCCTTAGCTAAATGGCGAGACCACGGTGGAAGAAATACATTTAGGTGGTGACTCTGGCCGCTCTTCCCACGGGGAGCGAGCGACCAGATCGTGTTCGGAGCTAGCCTTGAACCAGGAGTATAGTCTGTTTCACCTTATGACGTACCGCAGGAAAGGCTACAAGCGCGAGCTCCTTGCTCTGGGGAACATCCCGGGGGCACAAGCTCTCGTGACTTGAGAGCAGCTGCCAACGCTATGAGCTCGCCCTTCTAGTCTTCGCTGCGGTACAACATAAGGTGAAACGAAGTAAACTTAGTTCCGCGCCGCCGCGGAGGGCGCTGAGGTGTGAGCGCCGTGGGTATGAGGTTTCTCCTCGGCGGCCACGGTTTCGGGGGCGTAGCTTGCTCACCTTTTTCGTGGTGTGGTGGTGGTGGTGGTGGTGGTGGTGGTGGTGTGCGGCCAGTGGCTGGCCTCATTTTTGCTTTCGTGCTGTATCAATCAAAGGTGCCACCATCGTACACGAAGGTGAGCCTTAACCCGAAGAAAAAGTTATGCTATAAGGATGGGAAAGACGTGCTTCGTTCCCAACTGCAATGCGGGGTACCGGAACTGCGCAGAGCGAGTGTCCTTGTTTAAAGCTTCATCGAATGACGCTCGCCTGGAGCAGAGGCGTCGTGCAATCCCGAGGGCCGATCGCAAGTTTCTACCTAGTCTCCTCATCTCGTTGACCAAGTGAAGACCAAGCTTGACAGTCTTATTTCTGTCGAAGACTTGGAATGCGAAGATGTCTGGGCAGAAAAGGCTGAATAAACCAAGGCTGTGAACTGCATACTATATGATGTAGCTGGGTTCTTGAGTGTGAAAATGAAAAAAGCTACACGCGGCCCTGCATGCCGATCCGCTTTCAGCATCGACAATAACACTTCTGCTGAAGCAGCACTGATAAACGTGAAGAAGAGAGGAGGCCTTATCCACCCCAACAAGAACCTTTTCCAGCTTCTGAACAAAGCGGAACAGTTCTTCGTGGAAAATAAAAGCCACCAGACTGTCTACTGGGACACAATCGACAGTGTTATTGACACATGCACAATAACGTTTCCATGCGCTGAACACAAAGAAGAAACAATTGCCCAGTTGCTCCACTACTACTTCAGCATGCAAATGCGACAGCACTGTAAGCATATTACCATCAGTATGAACAAACAAGAAAAAGAAGAAATCAGCAAAGCAGCGCTCGTCTTAGTTTAAGAGCATGGGCGAGAAACGCAGGATGTAGGAGATGGCGTTCTTTGGTAGTATGCAGTGAATTCAGCTTTTGTGTACATTTTAAAGGAAAAACATTTGTCAGGTATTTTTTTACCTGTAAGACTGGGTGACGCCATATTGTGAGAGTATAGATGAAAAGTGATTTATGTCCTATAACCGCTACTATTGTATGACTTTCAGTCACTGTGTCATCATGTCAGTCAGTATGTCATCATACTGTGTCATCATTTCAGTCAATATGTTATCATAAATTTTTTCTGCTCACAAGGCTTGTATGTTCCACAGTGCAAGTTGACATTGTATGTATAAACCATTTGCTATAACCTTTATGCGCATGTAAAGAATTATTTTGGCCCCACTATGTAACATTATGTTTTCTTTTTTCAATAAGAAGGCAGGAGCACGGTGAAAAAAATCACCCGACCACCTATAAAGCCAGGCAATGTGTGTAAACAATTTACGGAACTGTTACCAAACATGCTGTTTGACAAAACATGCGAGCACGACCCAGCTGTTTACTCTAAATTACTCTAAATTATTGAAGGCCCAGTAGATTATGCCGGGAAGTTTTACATGTACACTAGTATTTTTGTCACGTTAAGTCATCATCGAATGTTCTCGTCTAAAACAACAGAAACCGCACGGGGAAAAGGCAATTAGTGCCAGTGCGCCAAGATAAATCCATCATTTCAGTACACAGTACACAGGGACCGAGTAAAGAATGCATAATTTCCTTCACAAGCCCTCTACAAAAACGTTCACAAGCCCTTTATACTTGAGCGTCATCTATCCCCATGCGCGTAAAGCGCGCTCGGTGCGCCGAACATAATATGGTCGCCGTGTGAGACAGAGAGTCATCACCTAAATGTATTTCTTCCACCGTGGGCGAGACACATGCACAACGAAACAACTGACGTGTTGAAAAATAGAAAATTGCCTGTGCACCGTTAGCACGCCGCGGGGATTTCGAAAGCCAATTGCACATATTTCTATGTGATCAGATTTATATGACGGGCCGGGCCTTTTGTCGTGCATGCGTTTGGCTCTTTGTGGATTTCCAGGAAAACGTGATGACGTGATAGACTTGAGTTTCCAAAATTCTGACTTGAGAAATTAAATACCTCAAAAAATCAAAACAAATGAACTATTTTCTGGGCGGTCAGGTGTCTCATTTAAGTAGCTGGGTATTTTTGACCAAAACCACGAGACTGGAAAACACAAAAAATGACACTCAGGTTTAGATATTAAGTTTGATAAACCCAAATTAGGACTGGTTCGAGTGTCATAAAACAAAATGCCAAGGTTAAAAATTAACTTGCCGCAATTATTGATAAGAATTAATTTAAATACGAGTTCAGTGATAATTGCAATGACTGGCCAGGCAAAGATTTTGGGTCTGTGGATAGCTTTTGCACAGAGTTTAAGCAATGTACCAGTCTTAATTTGGTGATTTATGCGCGCAAATAGTGATGTGCCAAATAAAAAAGATGCAAACGGCCGGGTAGAGTTTGACGTTGTATAAAATATAGCGTAAGAACGCACGTGGTACGCTGATTAAGACTGAAACAGCGCTACATTTTACATTAGCGTTGAGCGTATCGAAAGTTAAGGGTGCATCTAAAGCTAAAACTTGTACACATATACTGCTCAGGCCGTAATGTTTGAATGTTCGTAGTACTTTATTACCCTCAGATTTGGTGTAAGTTGTCTCCTGATTGCGTACAACAGAAAGAAGGAAACATTCTAACTCTGAGTTGATAGAAAAGCTCCAGCTGCTGACAGCTACCAAAAATCTCGGCGCCAATTATGAGTATTCACTGCATGCCAACGGTCACGTGCTTAGAACGAGTTTTTCCCACGTGATTTCAAACAATCGCAATTGTTCTTGACAAACAACATTGTTTGCTAACGCAAGTGGCCACATGTGAAGTTTAGAATATTTTGTATTGATTGTGGCACACGTGACAAATAGCATAGCTTTTTTTTTTTTTTACAGTCCGCGAAGTAGAATGCTTTTGGGTTACCTTGATTTCTAATGCATGTAGCACACAAACAGAGCAGGAGCTGAATCGTAGTGGGAAACGAAAACAATAATGATAAACAAGTGTGTAATCACGTGAAAACTGAGGGTATTGCACATATGCAGAAGGTAAACTTTGTTTCACTAAATACATAACCAGTAAAGTATTTGGTTTTATCGTGCGAGCGAAGCGGAACATACAAGCGCGAGCATGCTGCCCTGAACTACTCTTCCAGTGAACAAGCGCACCGTTCAAACCATGGAGCTCGCTTTTATAGCTTTTGGTGCGCTCAAACCTTTTAAAACACAATTATAATCGATTTTATAATTCAATTAATTTTTATCGGTGCGCCTATGTTTTTTTTTTTGTCTTTAGCGTTCACGTGCCATTTCCTTAGTTATATAATATTTTTTTCAGAAGTCCGACAACTAAAAAATGTAAACAAAAGATGTAGACAAAAAAAAAGAACGCGAACACGCGAACACACTTTAAAAATGCAATGTAACGGCGCATTCAAAATCAGTCGTTAGTTTTTTAGATAGCAGGAGTTTCGTATTGCGATATTGTTACCTGTTGTAGATTATAAAAAGTGCAGTACAACTGTTAGCTCGGGATCGTTTACGTGCATCACGCAGTATTTGTGATACACGATCACACGGCGGTAGGATGCAGACGGGCGACAGAACCCAGGGTCCCTGCTAAAGCGCCTTGATAAAAGCGTTTTTTTTTTTTTTACAAGTACCGCCAACCATTGTTGTGGGAACGCACAAGACACGTGCCGCTAGCGGGTGCTCCGCGCTGTCCTTTAAGCCATAGCAAGTCGCTTTCAAGGGCCAGTCATTTTAGTGCTGCGCCGCCATTTGCCTAAGGGCCGCTCGAGACACGGGCCTCGTGCACTGGCAACCTTTTGACGATACTTGAAAGACCAATGCAAAACACATCGAGGGGCTTTAGTCCCCACAGGTTCTGCAGCGTGAGCTCCGTTCTTTGAACGGAGCTCGAACTGGCGAATTTCTCCGCCTGCTCTAATCTGCGGTGCCACAATACACTCGGCCAACGATCTCGCACCGTACTTGGTTTAGCATGTGAGCTAAACCAAATGAGCTGCGCTTAGAGTATCGGTAATCTTTTCCCCGATTTTGTTATGGGCGCCGCCATCTTGGTGCTCACATAAAGCTTCAGATAACTGACAACATCATTTTAAGCACCAAGATGTGTATGAATCGTAGCTTATTTAGTGCCTTTAGTTTAGCCCGACCGCACAGGCACAGAAAGAGAACGAACTGCTTGACCTCGCGCTCTTGGCGCTGCTTCAGTGGCTTCATCAGCCCATAGCGTTGGCTGCGCTCCGAACTAAGGTAAAGCAAAAAAAAATATTCAGATTTTTTGGTTTTACAAACCAAACCAACAAAAATCACTTAACATGCCCCAATAAAAATGTTGCGGGTATATTTCGACAAACTGGAGATCTTTTAACGTGCAACCGAAATCTCAGATTGGCCTCCGTCAGAATGCGGAGGCCAATCTGGCCTCCGCATCAGGATTGAAAACATTCTGATGTTTTCAAATATGTGGCGGAATCCCTTTCATGGCGTAATGACCTGCCAAAAAGTACCTAAACTGCCACATTCAGTGGGACCGTGGCCGTGGTTTTTGAAACAAAATATAGTTGAACCATTCCGACAAGCATAGTTTGATTGGAAAATAATTTTTGCAAGTTATAAAAACATTCAAATGTTTTCACGTATGTTGCAGAATCCCAAATGGCGGAATACCTTTCATGGAGCCCATTTAATTTGGATCGCGTCAGGCATGTGTACCTACGCACAGTAGAACTCGCGCAAAAACAGCTGTGGTGCACCCGCAGCCTCGCGCTTGTTGTTCTGACATCTCTGGCTCGATCACTGCGGGCATCCAGGCATCTGACACCCTGACGTCTGGCGCTTTTTCTGTCTTTCACTTGGCGTTCCAAGCGGCACACGATGGCAAATGCACATCAAGCTGTTCTTGAACACGTGTCGCCATCTGTATTTTATATTAAGAAATTGCAATTTGCCGTAACTGAATGGGACAAGTTTGAGGTCTAATAACATTCTTAACGTGTAATATATCAATATGGAAGTTTTGGAAAATGCAATATCGAAGAATGCTTCATAATTTAATGTCTAATTATTTTGATTAGTTGACGTGATTGCGTTTTTATAGCACCATAAAATAGCACCTTTTTAAACTTTATTTTTTATTTTAAAATTTACGTTACCTGTACAGTTCGTTGTATACTTTTTTTAATGCACTGCATCTAACCGAACGCTCACGTAAAATATTTTGGACGATGGGACGTTATAACTCGAGAAATATTTTTTTCAATATTAGACACTGTGGTCTATTAAAGGCTGAATAATTAACTAACAACTAAAAATTTTCGTAATATCGAGACATCAGGGTATCGTTGACAAACAGCTCGTTAATTTGACATTACCTTTATAATTGTAGGTTACATAAAAGAAAGTTATAAACCGTAAAAAAAACGTCAAAACTTCATGCATGGTGGGGTTGCACCTTAAAAGGACGTTTATGGGCCCTGTGATAACGATATCCTTTTCCCTTTACTAAAGGAACCTTAATTAAAGGTACCTTTACGCTGCCGTGCGAACGGGGCATTCCTCTGCCGCGGACTTTAAGGGCCCGTTCACGCACTTGTGACTTCTTAGGACCGATTGCCTTAAAATCTCCGAAGACGAGAGAACACACTGGAACGCTGGCGCCACCTATGCGGTGACCCGGGAACTGCATTTCACTGGAGCGCAAGTTTTGCGGTATTTGCGAGGTCAAATGTACGTACTATTTTTGAGAAATGGTTGTCTGTAACATTTACAAGAATTCTACGAGCCAAGAAGGAAAGAATTATGCGCGAAAGTAGGGAATACACGGAACCGCCAAGTGTTCCACTGCCACCCCATAGGTGGCGCCAGCCTGTTCTCTCGTCGTGAGAAATTTTAAAGGTTTCAAGACACTCGTTCCTAAGAAGTCGAAAGTGTGTGAACGTGCCTTGACGTTTCTGTAGGACGGAAACGAGCTTCCGGCGACCTCAGGATACAGCTTCGGATAACTGGCAACAATGATTATAGGCAGCAAGATGGCTGAAATAAGTCTTCTTACTCGGAGGCCTAACTTACTTGGTGAATCTATTATCGCCTTTAAAGAATGACATGAATCAAGGTGTTGTTCAATGCATCTTTTTATAGATAGGGACAATGATTTAAAGCGATACTATAAACATGAGTAGAAAAGAACGTACCTAAACAACTGTCTTCAGAGAACACGACTTCCTCTGACTTTTCTCGAGACCGAGTTCTCGGGAACTCTCTGTGCGCTCATATAAAACGCAATAATATTTTCAAAGAAAATAATAGCACATAAAGAGTTGTTTTGTGAGAACGACCTACAGTAAAGCAATAAAGACGTGGCACACCTTCCGCGTATTTTAGAGTTTCTCTATAATGCGGGGTCACTCGGGGGAGCACCACCCTCTCCAAAGAAGGAGCATTTCGACGCCGGATTCATACTGGTACCTTTGGCGCACTTAAAAGCCTCCGCAAATTCTCTACTGTTGCTCACGGCTTTGTTGCAACGAGGTGAAACTATCAAGTCTCCTTGCCTCTCGCAGTAGGCACGGCACAGGCTCATGAAAAATACCTGATCACCCGTATACTTTTCGGACAAATCTAGACCCTCGTCTTCCTCTTTGGCACTCTCCTTGAAAGCCCGGAAAGCGACTTCCATGGCGGGCACCTCAGGAAAAACGCTGCTCCACTTGCCGCACTTCTCACGCCTGTTGTAGCGGTCCTTGTATTGAGGAGTCCACCAGCTGGTCAATAATCCCTTGGGGCTGAACTGAACGCCCTTGCCGCTGAACGCCTCCACCAACCGCAGCGCGAAAGAGTGGCCCAGGCCGCCGTAGTTGATGGCATGGCTGCCGTCGTGGTAGTACAAGGGATACTCCAACATGTCCACGCCCACGGAGATGCTGTTGAAAATATGCTGGTAGGCCATGCCTGCCGGAACCGGGATCCCCGGCAGGCGCCAGTTCTGAATGGTATACGACTCGTGTCGGATGACTTCCCTGGTCTTGAGGAGATAGTAAGCAGAGGGTTCCTTCTTGCCGGAGAGGGCGCTGTAGATCCTGTCAACATCCGTGGAGTTAGGGAAACTCGAGTCTGGCCACAGAAATCTCTTCATGTGTCGAAGCTTGAGTTTGGCCAGTCTCCGACTGTCGGCGTCAATCCAAGTGGCCGTGTTCAGCGCCTCCGTTGCCGCAACGCCAATGTTGTCCAGAATTCCGTTGATGATACGCTGCTGGGAATGGTCGCCTATCATCTCAAGGAAAATGGGAAGCTTGAAGGCTCGCGCCATCGACTGAGAGCATAGATCGTGAGACAGCGAGTCAGCTACGGTCTTCGACTCTCGAGAAAAAACTTGTCGCGAAACATCTCTCGAGCTAATCATCAATTCCGTTAGAAAAGTCAACCGAGTCAAGTGGTTCAAAATACTGCTTTGGTTGTTCGATTCCGTAAGGTTTTTAACCATCGACAAAACTGAGCTATCTGAAACCATCACTTCGTCGCCTGACGTGAAACTTCTCTGTTCTGTTCTTACGTGTTTGTTGAGCGCGTCCGTCCACACACTGGCGTTCCAGACGGGCGTGAAGCTAGCGATCTTTCCCAAAGGAAACAGCAGGGGCTCAGATTGCTCGCGCCTCGTCTTGTCGAGAATGCGGAACACGCCATCGTCCATACGGTAATCGTGGTCCGTTGGATTAGCGCCGGGTGCCAACAAGTTTATGTATCGCTTCCAAGATGTGCGCCGGTTTTGTAGGTGCAGATTACTGAAATCGATGCTCAGGGAAGCGCGAGGCTCGATAAAGATTCGCCTTTTTCCGGTGTTCGTCTCATTCATGATGGTCAGCTTAAACCAGAGGTATATCTGCCAGTTGACGGCCAGGTCCACGAGAACTTCCAGAGGATGCACGTTCTTCCCTGACGATAAGTTAAAAGAAAGTCCCCTCTCGGTCGTAAAATTGAGCAGATATTTCTTGTTCATAAAGCTCGATTGATCGTCCAAGCAGTCGTTGAACATTTCTACAGCTGTTTTCAGGGCCGACAGCCCGGTGCCTTCTAAGCCTTTAATAAAACTGTTCATATTTCTCAACCACTCGATGGGGAGGTCAACTTCTGCACTGGACGAGACACTCTGATAGGGCTCCCAACTGGAGCATATGTAGGCGCCGAAGTCGGCGCATGGATCCAGGCTTGAGTCGAGTTTTCCGAAGAGCGCGGCATGTTGGGAGCAACCGTCTGTTCGACACGAGTCCGTGTTCCGATTGGTCTGGACAATGGTAGGCCTGGCAGTCTTCGCGAGCAACCAAAACAACATGGCGGCCCCCAGGACCAAGACGAGGACAAAGCAGGCGCCCTTTGCCAAAGACTTTCTCTTTTTCGCTGACTGGTCGTCGACACGCCCTTCTTGACAGAGTTTCTGCACCTGTTGGCACCAAAAAACCAAAGCGCATCGTTTAAAAAATATAAATCACAAAAAAATTAGCATAGACTGATTGCATAAAACGCAGTAGGAGCTCGTCCAGGCCTCGTAGCCATCGACGCGCTCTCCTTCCCTTTTCCCCTGTTTTTCTGCCATAATAAACGTGTCTTATTACTGCCGCAGTACTTAAGGAGCGAGCGTTTCAATTTGTTTACGAGAGATTAAACGGTCGTTGCGGGAGTCCGAAAAGCACCCATATTTTTTATCAATTTCCCCGCTAAATTTAGCAGGAAACTATAATTGGTGTATAGACCGGTATTTCAAGTTTTAAGCAGGTATAGACGACGTCGTCAGCACCGCAATTCTCAAGATGACGGCGCCCTTAAAGAAAAAGTCTATAGATCGTGTGACGTCCATATTCCCCACTAAATTAAGCGGTGAAACTAGAGTGCTTCATAGGTCACGCGACGTCAATTTTCCCACTAAATATAGCGGGAAACTGAACTTGTGTAGAGGTCACGTGACGCCAAGTCACGTGACGTTAATCCTCCCCCTTCCCCTAAATTTAGTGGGAAAACTTTGTCGGAGTTTAGGTCAATTGACGTGAATGGTCACGCTAAATTCATCGCGAAAACTGAATCGGTGCTTAGGTGACATGACGTAATGTCACGCTGACGTCAATTTCCCCGCTGAATTTCACGAGCAAATGTACGGACGGACGGATGGGAAAAGTATTGGGATTACGGTGTTAAGCCTTTCGTGGCAGACTTGCGCGGTACTCTTTGCAAGTAATCCAATTACTTGTAATCAATTACTTTTTAGGGTAATTTTGGAATTATTTGTGCGAAGTGATCACTCGAGTTATCTGATTACATTTGAAAATACGAAAATTAGTTGTAACCGTTTTTTTATTACCTCCACTTTCTAATGGCACCCTTTGCCTCAAGGAACCCTTGAACCAAGCCCTCAAGAAGAAGATGATCTACCTAAATCGGTGGATTTAGAAGATTGATAGTTTGTAGTGCGATTCTAACCTAACAATGAACGGTGCAAAAGACCCGTTTCGAAAACGGCCGAAAAATCGGTCGTTTTGAAAATCTGATGCAATCGGAAAAGTAAATGTTAGATTTTCATGTCACAGCCAATTAGTTTTCTGCTCAAGTAATCTAGTAATATAATTGAATACTCCTTTATACAAGAGCATAAGTAACTGTGATCGGTAACTTTTTTTTATGTAACGTGAACAAGGGCCCTAATGTGGACACTTGGCGGAAAAGTCGACGATAAATTCGGCGGCTATGATTGGCCGGCGCCAAGGTCAAGTGTGGCGTTGGCCAATCGCGGCCGCCAGATTTCTCGCCGCCGTTTTCGCCAAGCGTCCAGCTTAGGGCCCCAAGACTGTGCGTTAGGTGAGCACGGGGGAAGGTCGCCTAAAATGGAGATGTTTTCGATTAATTGATCGTGATCTCCCACTCTCTCTCTCTCTCTCCACTCAAATTGTCCTAATTAGCGTTATTCGCAGTAATAATCTCTGCGAAACGCGGGTTCCCACATTTGCGCTTGAGTAAGACCGAGTGTGTTGCAATTGCGTCACCGCTTTAAAAGGCACACACGCGCGCACACACACACACACACACACACACACACACACACACACACACACACAGCACACACACAGCACACACACACACACACACACACACACACACACACACACACACACACACACACACACACACTGACGCCACCATTCGATCGGGCAGCCCCAAAACATTTTTATCTGCGTAATTTTTTTTTGCGTTTCTTACGCATTTTGTTTTTTCACCACGGGCTTTAAATAATTCTTACGACGTTATGAGCGATCATGTCCCATAAATAGTGCGAATATTAGATCTGGCAAACACTACCAGATCTGATAGTGTTCGTAGTGTTCCAGGACGCTCCTGATAGATGGCGCCCATGGGCCACCCACTGTTAAGCGTTAATATGCAATGTTAAACCTTCGATTTCCGTAGCGAAAAGCGCGGCAGACCCCTTTTGAAAGTTGAGGTGCCCCACTGGTAGAAGGTTCGAAACCGACATAAACCGTGGCCGAACAAGCGACAACGAAAAAAGTGCGAATCTAAAACTATGTACAAAACAAGACATATTAGACTGCACGCTCAGCCTGGTATATGCATCAGACATAAGTATACGTGTACGACCTTCATAATTCAACTACGAAAAAATACAAGTTTTCTTTCTCTTCTGGCTCTATAGGTAATCGGGCAAATACTCCCACTCAAATTTAGAAAAGTAGACCGTTTAAAGACTCCGTCGAGACGTTCAATGTAACAAAAAGAAAAAAGAGAGGAGATCAAATAGTTTCGACCCCTCTGTTTTTTTGGATGCCAATTTGCCTATTCAAATGCCCAAACGGTTCTCAAGAACGTATTTTTTGCGCTCCGACTTGAGAGTGGCGTGACACCCCAAATGTGCCATAAAAACAAATTGATTTTTGTTCGCAATCGTTGACCGAGGCAAGTTTTTACTTTCATATTTTCGTACAACATGATCCACCACCGCGCAGGAACCAATAATACAAATCCAATGAAGCAGGCACGAGGCCGGAATCTCATGACACTCGTTGCCGGGTGACCGCCTCCGCATTTAAAAAAAAGCTGCAAGTGGGTTACTTTGTTCTCGTCCATATTCCACGTAAAGCATAAGATAGCTCCAAGTAGAAAGCACAACCCCCAAATAAAACCCGAAAAGCAAAAAAAAGGAAAAAAAGAAAAATAAATTTTTGCTAAAGTTGTTTGAAGAGTATGCGGGCGCTTCCCCAAACTCCATCATCGTGGATTGCAGCCGATGGCTGCAATCTACGGAGGTCTTTGGTTAATGAGGAGGTAAAAAGATCAGTCTGCGTGTTGACACTGAGCACATGAACAGTTATGTTCAGATTCACAACGCAGGCTGTTTTTTTCTTTGGGGGGGGGGGGGGGGGGAGGGGGTTAGCATATATTTAACCGAGTCATTCATCGAGTCTCTTCTGTAGATTGCAGCAATGAACTATCCCGAGTGTTTTGAGGGAAAGTAGACGCACCAGATTTCTAAAGCCTGGAGCCATAGACTCGTCAAACACGAAGTTGGGGGCCGAAGTTTACGAAGCGTGCCGATTAGACTCTTGCAATATTGAACGCCGCTTTCTTTCTTTTTTTTCTTTCAGGAACTCATTAATGAGCTTTACAACCTTTTAGCGCCAGCTTTGTATTCGACGGGCCTGATACCCCATCCCCGTAAATAAAAAAACAAAAAGACGGAAAAGCGACGAATTGTGCGTGGCGGTGGTCGCTCTGCACGCGGAATCAGAACAGGGGCTCTTCCGCCGCGCGAAAAAGGACCGAGCAAAGTTAGTCAGTGTTTCGGCGCATTTTCGTTCCTTGGGAAAAAGAAGAAGAAGCCTCCGAGCAACCCAGTTGCAGTTTCTTCGTAGCTCTCAAATATTTGCCAGTTCTAAGGTATTTCCCAAGATTTAGGGGTACTCGTGCCCCCGAACCAGTCTTTTACTATCGACGAAGGTTCAATGGAGCACCGCGAACCCTCCGCACTCCTCCGACCGACGTCTTCGGAACCCGATGAGATGGATACGTCGCTAGGCCTAACGACTGGGCCACAGAGTTCCAAGTCCGAAGACGTGCCTATGAATATGTCATCGAAGGGCCACCCGGCCGTCAACCTTCCAATTGACCCTGGACTACTGGACCTACTTGGAATCCCAGGAGATGAAATTGGGAAGCTGTTCATGTGCTTCTTGGCACAGCTCGCCGAAGAACGCCAGCAAAAAGCCAGACTGAGCAACACTAACGAAGCGGTGAGCTCAAAATTTTCTCAGGAGTTTCCAGCGCTGACCACGCCAGAAATTTCGTCGAGCTCTCTTCCGAGCGAACGAATTGCCACGCCTCCAGGAACCGACCCTCCGTCAACAAATCCCGAGGACGACGGATGGTGCACGGTGACGAAACGCCGGCGCAAACGATTGCTGTCATCGGTCGAAAAAGAAGAAAACACAGCCACAGCTGCTCCAATGGAGAACGCGCGAAACAATAGAAAGACGACACAGACCATTGTTCTCAAACCTGTGTGCAAGGAAGAGGCTATGGCATTCAGGGTTCGAGACATTGTGAGCGCCGCTGAGAAGGCGGGAGTTACAAAAGACGACGATTTTAAGATCCAGTATCAGGCAAGGGCCAACACCATTGCACTTACTACGCAAGATGAAAAGACCGCAGAGAAGCTTCTTCAGCTTACAGAGGTGCAGAAAGGCGGCGATCAGTACGCGATTCGACCGTACAAGGCCATCGGGAGAGATCAGATTAGAGGCATCATTTACCTCCCAGGAGACAACCGCGACGAGACGCCAGAGACGCTGATGCAAGACATGAAATGTAAGACGTCCCCGTATAGTCAGCGCACGACTGATCGGGAAAAGCAAAACTGTGGTACTATACTTCGTTTCAGCTTGGGTCCAGACGCAGCCGATGCTACAAGCACGAGCGTGTGGCCCTGAACAGTGCCTGTACTGCACGAGCGCGCGTGCTTGGCAGGGACGCTGGAAGCCCGGAGCTCGCGCTTGTAGCATCGGCTGCGTCTGGACCCAAGCTGAAACGAAGTATAGTGACGTTTGAGAGTAACAAACTCCCCAAGACAGTAATCTTTTCCAACGCAATTCTAGGCGTGAAAGAGTACCTCCCGCGCCCTATCGTGTGCTTTAAATGCCACGGGCTTGGCCATAAGACCGATGTTTGCCCCCGGAAGGAGCAAAGGTGCGGCCACTGCGGGCAGCTGCACGATGAGGAAATGCAGAACTGTCAGCGGGAACCTAGATGCCACAACTGTGAAGGCAAGCACGTTGCTACCAGCAATGCCTGCCCGAAGCGCAAAATTCCGGAAAAAGAAAACCAGCGTTGAAGCCTCCGAAGGCGCAACCCAGGGACAGCTACGCAGCAGCTGCCTCGGCGAGCACAAGGGAACCCGAACCAGCAAGAGACATAAGCAGGACAGGCCTGCCTGCCTGGATGCCGGAATGGGCCAATCCGACACCACCACAAGCGCCACAAACATCTACGTTTAACGCCGAGAAGGAGGTCGACAAGCTACAAGCCGAAATGAAGATGGGTTTCAAGGCACTTCTCGAGGTCATCGGGGAACTCAGGAGGGAGATTGCCGAGCTGAAGCATGGCAAGTAACTCCGCAACCAGCGCTAGACGGATCGCCACGGAACTGACTCGGATCATCCAATGGAATTGTTGTACGTTTACGGCCAGAAGTGCGGAACTCAAATTACGATTTGAGATGCAGCCCCCGCCCGATGTGCTGCTACTCCAAGAAACAAGGACCCCGACCATGACACTACCGTGTTACAACTTCTACACGAACCCTACCATCGAGACGGCCCCTAGTATTCGGGAGAAGAACCCTGTAACTAAGAGGGGCTGGGCAGCCGTTGGTATCCTCCGACACATACCGCAAGCCCAACTGGATACGACAGCCCTCTGCTCAACTGACAGAGAAGCTGTCGCCGCGAGAATCAGGCGTGGACGAACCAAAATTACCGTGGCCTCTGTCTATCTCAGACCAGGAACCAAAGCGCTAGACGGGGAGATGATGCAATGGATCAAAGGGCTGATCAAACTAGCCGAAGGGGATCCCATCATTGTAGCAGGAGACTTTAATTCACCACACAGGTATTGGGGATATACGACCAACACGAGGAGGGGCAAAGATATTCTTGAAGCCATGAATACCGTGGGCCTCGAGCTGCTCAACGCACCCGGCGTCAAGACTAGGTTAGCCAAGCAGCGGAGGCAAAAGGACTCTACCCCGGACCTCTCTTGGGCCTCAAGATGTCTCGACCTTGAATGGACGCCATGGAGAGATAGCCTCGGCAGCGATCACTTCCCCCTGGAAATGAAGCTCAGACATGGCCAAGGGACAGGCTGTAAGGAAAAGAGACCGGTGGTAAAATGGGTCCGTTTCAGGGAGCTCCTTGAAGCGGAAGACGGTCAAGACGTCGAGATGAGCATACGCGAGGCACTCCGAGAAGCCAAGACGGAGATATTGGTGAAGCCCGATACCCCCACCCCTGACAACCACCTACTCAATCTCTGGGCTAGCCGGCTACAAGCGCTCCAGAGATACGGTAAAAAGAAAACACTACGGAACAAAATCAAGCTAAACCATGCAACGGCGAAGGCCAACAGGTACACGAAGGAACTGGGACGCACAAGATGGAGAACTCACTGCGAGTCTTTCAACCAGCGCACCGGGCTTGGAAAGGCCTGGCGAACTTACCGGGGCCTCGACGGAAGGAAGCGCAGGAAAAGAAATGCGGCACAGAACCTCGCCCTTAAGCTAAACATAAGCGAGGAGGAGTTGGCAATCAAGGCCGGTGAACTTTTTTCCCCCAGGACGGAGCACCGACGACCCTCAGAGCAACGGCCGAGGACTTGGACATGCCCCTAGAAGCTGGGATGGAAGATCAGCTTGGCATGGGAGAACTCATAGACGCGCTCTTCACAACAAAGACCAACAGCGCCCCCGGCCCGGATGGGGTCACTTATCAAGCACTCAGAAATCTTCCGGAAGAAGCCACGAAAAGACTCCTGGACAAATATAATCAGGTCTGGGAATCGGGGAAGTTGCCGGAGGATTGGAAGCTGTCCTGGGTGACTCCGATACCCAAGCCCGGCAAGCCACTTGATCGAATTGAAAATCTGCGGCCGGTTTCCCTGACATCTAACGTCGGAAAGACGATGGAGAAGATTGTACTCAGGAGGATTCAGTGGTACTTGGAGAAGCACGAGTGCCTAGATCCCAGACAGACGGGCTTTCGGGAGGCAATGGGTACCCATGACAGCCTCAAACTTCTCTACGAAGAGGTTATGGCCGACAGGAATAAGCAAGATCCGCGACTTGTCGTTGCTCTCGACATCCGAAAGGCTTTTGACGCTGTCCCTCATTGGGCTGTCGCTAGAGGAGCCAAGGCATGCGGCATTCGAGGCAAGGCACTGAATTTCATAGAGGACTTTCTATGCAATAGACACTTCCAGGTGAAAATAGGAGACACCAAAGGTCCCCGGACAGCGAACTGCAGAGGAGTACCGCAGGGGGCGGTGATATCGCCGATCCTCTTCAACATGGTGATGGCAGGTCTTCCGACAAGACTTCGTACGATTGAAGGACTAGGTTTCACCATCTACGCTGACGACGTGACGCTCTGGACCTGCGGCGGATCCTTAGGTGAGCAGGAATGGACGATGCAACGCGGCATAGAACAAGTCCTGGAGTATCTCAAGGAGTTCGGAATGGAAGCGTCCCCTGAGAAGACGCAATACATGGTAGTAGCCAGGCCCCGAGACCATCGGAAAGGAATCGCTAACTCGATACGACTCGAGATAAATGGGCAAGAGATTGGCAGAAAACAACAAATCAAAATCCTCGGAGTCACCTTCGAGGAAACGGCGAGAAGTACGAAATGGCTCCCAGAGATAGAGAAACACTGGGTTCAGGGCTTGAAACTCATTAGAAAAACAACCAACAAGTCATGGGGCGCCGACGAGAAGGCTCTTCGCATCCTGGCGGAAGCCCTGCTCACGTCGAGAGCTCTATATAGCTGCAACTGGCTAAATCTCACCCGCGGGCAGTGGAAGAAGCTAGAAAGATTGAATCACCGATCCATGAGGGTGATCACAGGCCTTCCCAACTTCACGCCACTCGAAGAGCTGAGGCAAGAAGCTCAGATGAGCCGTATTGAGGACAGAGCCCAGGTACAGAACATCGCTCAATTTCAACGACTGGAGCGGACCAGGCAAGGTCGTCGACTTCTAGAGGATTTGGGGTACGACATAGGGAACAAGCCCCCCTTGAAGAGCCCCTTCCACCGTGGCAAGATGAGGCAGTCACAGACCATCGGCCACTTCCTAAAGCCCTAAACGAAGGAAAGAGAGCAAAAGCTGCTAGACTACATGCAGCTTGGTGCGAGGAACATGGAAGGGGCGACGAGATACGCTATACCGACGCAGCAAGAACCGAGGGAGCCTCAGCAGCAGCATGGCACGACCCAAGAAGGAGCAAGGGGTGGGCCGAAGCGCTACCGGAGGGCACATCCGTCAAAGAAGCCGAGCTGAGGGCGATTCTTGCGGCGATCGAAGACATCCTGAGCATCTCAGTGACGGCAAGTAAAGCCAGAATTTTTACGGATTCTCAGGAGGCGATCATCGCGACCAGATGCAGCAGGCCCAAAGGCCGCACGACTAAAAAGATAAAAAAGATGGCGACGGAGCTTCGAGAAAGGGGCACCGAGCTATACATAACGTGGCTTCCTGGACACAGTGGAATAGCCGGGAACGAGAGGGCACACAGGGCCGCAGTGGAGGCAGCACATTATAGCTCCACGCTTGGCCCGACCTCTCCATCCGGCAGGCACGAGACGGTAGATCCAGAGGAGCAGGCCGAACTCGCCAGGCAGGCGAGGAAGGCCTACCTCAGGGGCCTACTACCGTCACAAGAAGACGAGATACCAGCCGGCTACAGCCGATGGGCTGCCGTCCGGGTCCGTCGTATCAGGACCAAGACGGCGTGCACTCCAGCGAAACTGGCGAGCTTTGGCTTGCTGGAACCAGAAGAAGCAAAGTGCAAGACCTGCACGGGGAACAACATGGCGACACTCCAACACCTTCTTTGGAACTGCAAAGGTCTACATAGACACAGACAAAAAGCCCTCGAAGTCCTCCGTGAGGAAGACCGACCGAGGACGCTAGACGAATGGGCCCGACCCAGAGGCTCGCCACAACACCGCAAAGCGCTCCTCGACTCCCTGATGGATTACATCAGAAAATCGGGGACACATACCCTCATATAACCTCACCATATTCATCTTCATACCCCCCCCCCCCCCAACCCAAATAACCCTATCCCTCCTGCTTAAGACCTACTCGGCCAAGGCAGGCGATCCTCTTCTCCATATTAAAGACGTTCTCTCTCTCTCTCTCTCTCTCTCTCTCTCGTTCCTTGGAATTCGGTATTTAAAGGGGACATGAAACGATTTCTTCTGCTTTCGCTAAATGGTACTCAGAAACACTTCGTGACGTTAATACGAATAAACTTGCCCTAGTTTTTTTTTCTTCTTTTTAGTCAATTGCAGTCGCCGAAAAAATTCGAAGAAATACGAGCATCGTTCAACTTCTCAACTCGGAGCAAGAATAAACGGCCACGTGTCCTGGTGCCTACCCTATGCTGCCAATGTTAATCATAGCCATGCGCTGGGGTTGGCAATGTAGAAAACGCGTGCTGAGCTGCAGGCATTGTTACAGTTGGGCTATTCTCATCACCGCAGCGGTTTAACGCGAGTGGCTACCTGCTGTGTCCGCCGAGGCATTGATTATTCCGATCCGAATTCGAGTGCTCACGCAGTCCTCGTATCGAGTCCATGAGCCGCGCTCGATTGTCGTCAGGCGGCTGGTTTCGATCTCACAATTACGTCATCAAGCACTGCGAGGGCAAGACTGAAAGAAATATAGTCCCCTTTTATCCTCGCAATTTCGCCGCGACAAACAAGCTTCTTAATCATTGGCGGTCTGTGCAAGTATACTTGGGTCAGACTAGGACCAGTACGCCCCTGCAAGGTCAAGAACATTCCAACCCGATATCGTTTCATGACCCCTTTAAAGTGCACGACGACGTCTCAAGCAATATGGAGAGGAGCCAAAGCTACTTGCACCAAATCAGTTGGGGAACAGACCACAGACGCCGCGCCTCCACGGGCAGTATCCCCCTTCCCTCTTCCCCAAGGTCCGTCTCCCGTCCGACGCGCCACTGATTTGGGGGGACGGCTGCTACGGTAACAACAGTTACACAGGTTTTGAAGCACAGCGTCTAGATTCAGCTTCACCGTAGCATCTCCGAAGAATAGAGTTTTGAAACACAGACTTTACACGCCCCTTGAAGCGACCGGTGGTTAAAACCCCGCTATATGCACTAAAGTAACGACACCCTTTAAAGAATGCCACCTGCCATCTTGAAGCGATCCAGACGGCACTAATATCGACGCGCGAGTGCGAAAGAGCAAGAAATAACGATAAAATAGCTTTTACACGGGGAAAGAGGAGGTAGAAGGAGTGTCTATGCCGCCAGAGCCACAGAGTTAATATAAGGTACGCTAGAGGTTCAGCTGGCGCTAGTATGCTTCTGCAAATTGAAGCAGACAGCAACAAATCTAGAAATAACTTTCGATAATGAATTTTGTTTTCCTCTGTGCTTGATTATAGGAGCAAGTATTCCAAATAATCTTTGCGTACTAAATAGGTTGAAACATTTCTCGGTCACGAATACGAAAATATTTGTCAGGTAGGGTGTTTTCTTTCTAATTCGCGGCCATAAATACAGTGCTAAAATAGCTGTTTACATGCATTTAAAAACATTGTTGGAGACATAGCGCTAATCGGCGTCGGCTATTTTTCTTCCGGAAAATCTGCATCTGGATATCAAAAGCGACGGCAAGGACTACGCAGTACTGGATCAGTCACTTACTATGAAACTTCCAAGTTATTCTTCTGCTCATGCATAACTCAGAAGTTAAAATTGTTCTAGCTTTCGAAACATCATCTGGACGCTCGAAATCTTTGAAAATAGGGAGACGACAGAAAACAGGTGCCCAATAAAGGCTGGCCGGAATATAAAATATAACAGAGACACCTTTCATAGCCAACAATTATTTCGCTTTTTTAGGTGTTTTTAACCGCTCGCAAAGTTGCATGGTGCTGTCATTTCTACATAGTGATAAGGCTATCATACTGGCATTCTTTTCAATTGTTATTTTACTTAAATTCGTCGCTTCTCTTTACACGCGTGCTGTGGAACACAAGTTTGGGTCTAAAATATAGCGAAGTTCAAGTTCAAATGTAGCGTTCACTGATAAAGATGAACGCTATACCTGAGGCAATAACACTTTTACAACGTTAATATAGGTAGTACACACTACTCGCTACGGCCCAAGTAGCGAAGATGATCCCTGTCTAGCCGCCTAAGTGCTCTGACGCAAAGCGCCGATCTATGGATCCCCGAATGGCGGGTTCGAATCCCGGCCGAGGTGCCCGCAATCCTGACGGAGGTTTGTTGCTGCGCAGGCGCCGTGTAACCGAGATTTCGGCTGCACGTCATGTGGTCGAAATCAATCATCTAGCGCGTGCCAGATGCGCATCATTCGTTTGGCGCGTAAAACCTCCGAATTTTTTTATCCTCGATTTCCGGATTTTCGTTTTCATAAAAATGCGCAGGAACAGTCCAAAAGTAGACCGGTTGCTGTCTGCTTCAATTTGCATCCCAGAAGTTGCCTAGACACTAGCGCCAGTTGATCCTCTAGCGTGCATCATAGTAACTCTATGGTCGGAGCGCAGTGGACACCAGAAGCGAACGTCGCCAATTGAGGCGTGCTATATAGAGTATAGACCAATCAAGTATAACACCGGAATCGCTACGTCGTGGCTTTCGTCGTCTTTCTTCGAACATATCATTTGCCGGTCATCAAATTCAGCGCAGGAGGTACACCGCGACAGTGCTATTTTAGTCTGCGTGTCTTTTAGCCTCTTACTTCCCTCTGGCTCAAGTTGCAACCAAGTGTAGACCTTCCAAGCGCTTATCACCCAGGCGAAAAAAAATGTCTGGTCCCTGAGCTGTGTGCGCATGCGCGGAGTCTCGTATTTCGTGGAAAAGAGCGAGCTGTAGACAAACTCTCTAAAGTCAAGCCACTGCGGTGGCGCTGCTGTCGGTGCTACGGCGCTACTTCCAAAGAGCAAACAAGAAAGATAAATAGTGCGCGCGCAAGAGAAGAAGGGAGAAGACGTTGCCACCTTTCTTATTCAGGGGCCTTACCGGCGGCCAACAGCCATGTGAAAGGTAGCGATAGCACCTTACTCCTCCCCGGCGCGCGCACTATTTATCAGTATTGTTTGCTATTCCTCACCCGCGCCTCCACCGTAGCGCCAACAGCTACGTTTCAATATTGCAGGCGGCCTTCATATACTCGGTTTCGATTTGGGTCAAAGCGCAGTCAAAGGCTAAAAGACACGCAAACACATACGTACAACCTAAAAGCGCACTGCCACAATTGGGTTAGACAAGAAAAGAATATACTCAATGAAAGACGATGAAAGACTGAGTTACGGGCTTGAGTGGGGCTGTGCGTAACTAGATAGGACCAGCTTGAACTTGAGAGACTGTAAAACGTTAAAAACGACATAGAAGAAAGACACTTTTATGTGTGTTTTTTTACGTTTTTCGTCTCCGAAGTGCAAGCTGGCCCTACTCTAACTAAAGCCGTGACGTTGAGCTTAAGGTGTGACTTGATTGGCGACATTGGCCTCAAGTGTCCACTGCGCTCTGGCAAAATAAACATTACTCCTCCCTCATCTTCTCCCGTGCATACTCGTTTGTCTTTGACTCTCGCCCGTGAACGGTAGTGCCGCCGGGGTAAGAGAGCAGGCGGCTTTCTGCGAAGGATGTAGTTACCTCGGCGTTTAGGAGGTATTCACTAAAAGTCACTGGATTTGGGAAAGTAGTACCATTGCCTTCCCACCTGCTAGCCGGACACAAACAAATACCAACATACAGAGGACAAAACGTCTCAAGGTGATTGGTTCATCGCTGTCGGTTGCCATGATGATGGCCATTTTGGACTCCGAAAAAGTCGTTAAAAGCAGTCGCACTAAGATCGCTATGGTGCATCATCGTACTGAAAGCGTTCCTCGGCCAATAGGAGCGTCTTCGGCACTCTGCATGTAAGAAACTTATGACTCATGCTTATTTTCCCAGATCTCTCACAATTATGTTGCTCTTCTTGCGTGTTTCGAGCAGTGTTGTACGGAACGACGTTCCAAGGAACGGCGTTCCTGGAACGCGTTCCTTTTAGGAGGAACGAAGGAACGCCGCCGTTCCATTTTACATCGGTGGAACTGGAACGGGAACTCGTTACATTTTTGCTGGAACGGAAAGAGTAACGGCGTTCCTTTTTTTCGTTCAGTGGGGTAATTTTTATTTTATTTGTAACAGGGAAATTTTAAAAGTATTATATCTTCACGAACATATTGTTTTTAACTTGTTAACTTTTAGGCTACTTATCTTAGGGCTTATTTTGTGTGGTCCTCGCTTGGTGACAGTCGGGTGCCGGATAGCTAGTGGACATGATTATCCTTTAAGTGCCCAAGACTGCGGTACAAAAAGCAAACCTTATAGTCTCAAGAAAAGACACAGAAAGACGGACGTTTCAAAGTCAGCTACTTTCTTTGCCCCCCCCCCCCCGTTCCACGAATCCTCATACCCACAGAAATCTAAGGCCGACTAAAGACATTTCTCAACTTCCATAAAGAGACCTACAGTTACAACAAAATCACAGGCTACCAGACATCGAAGGCACCCTTGTATCCTGAACATTGGTCACTTAAAAGATGCACAAAAATTAACCTTGATTCCTTCTCCCCTTGTCCCTCGCCTTCAAACTGAACAACGAATCCAACCTTCACGAAGAAGAACTGGTAGTTTCCAAGACTGACCTTCCAAAAGCCCTATACCCTCTCCTTCACTTGCTCGTCTTGCGGACAGCAACATCGAGAAACAACTGTTGTTAAGTTTTAACAAGGGACTTTGTTAGATTGAAACGTGTGAATTTGTTCTAAAACGCTCGTGCCATGTGGGGTAACAATACATTTGGCTCGTCTGAATCGTTCATCACAAATATGAATATGCTTAAAAGCTGAGATTTTTAAACTTCAATATATCAGCAAATAACACCTCGATTCCGCTTGTTTTCTTCTTCTGGTGCCCTTCCATCACGGCATATAAATTTGTATGTACCCATTTGATGGTATAGATAAAAAAAAAGCTTTGTAACTAAATATGGTAATCAGCAAAATACAAAAGTAACGTATATGTAACGATGCGTTTCATTTTTTAACTGTAACGGGAACGAGTTCCTTTTACACCGATGGAACTTGTAACGGGAACGCGTTCCAAAAATCAGAAGGAACGAGGAACGAATTTTCGTTCCATTTTTTGAGGAACGTGTACAACACTGGTTTCGAGACAGTAACATTATTTTTAAATGCCTCCAGGCACTGACGTGGCGTGTGATGGCGGTACGAGGATACACGGCATCACACGCGGCGTCGGTGCTTGGGCGCGTTGAGGTAGTTCCACCAATGAGTTGTCCTGATTACGTTGACAGCAGCTCTTGGGACTCACCAGCGTCTTGACTCTCGCACGACGCTTCTCTTCGAGGGTGTCAGCCCCCATAATTCCCAGAGCAAGGGGGTTGGGACTCCGTTCGCTGCTGTTCTGCGGCGAAGTCATCTCCTTCTTGGTCTCGGTCATGTTCGCTATGACGAGGGGACGGTGACGCTGGTGCCGGCGGCCACGCCAAGGGAGCGGGAGAAACTGGACGAGGCGTTCGATCGCCCGACTCGAGTTCCGAATGACGAAAACGCGCCGAGCGAGCGGCATGTGCGGCACGCGCAATTTCGCCGCATCACCACGTTCACGGAAACGTTGCATACTAGGGTGCCTTCATGTGCGCTTTGCTTAGGGTGGAGTCATCCGGCCATTTTGTCCCACACTTTTATTTTCCTTTTTTGTTCAGAAGCGCGTGAAAGAGCGTGTCCCTGCACGCGTCTGTGGCGCTGACTGTGCTATGGCGACATTTTGTTTTCGTCGATTTCTTTGTATTTTCCCCGTGAGCGCGTGCTGTCGGCATCGGGTACTACAAAGGGTGGCATCACCCTAAACCAACGTTACTAGAACTCTCAGTTGGGAAACTCACCGTTGAAACCTGGGCCGCTGGCGTCCACCGAGACCGAGCTAAATGCGACAACAACGCCACTCTGTATCATTTGTCTTAACTGTAGTCGCCTTGAGCTTTTAGAAAGCATGTTTTTGCGTAAAATCCTGCGAAAAAAACTCTTTTTGTAGTAATGTTTATTGGAGATTAGTACAAAACAGGGAGCGCGTGTTGTTTTTTAAAACTTTTAGTCTGCAAGTTTTTCAGTACAATTAATATTGTTTTTATACAACCGTGCCTCAGCGGGGATTTCAGGTAGCGCGTCCCGAGCTAGGCGCATATTAACCTAGAAGTATTCAGCGGCGCCTCCGCCTGGGAGGGAGGGGCGGTGTCTCGAAGCCCTTTCCACAGTATCTGTTCTGGCCCAAAATGGCCGATTACAATCAAAAGGGAGTCACGTGTAGTTCCTCGACTGGCCGCTGCGGGAGAAATGGCGGCGTTGTGATCGCCATTAGCTCGGTTCTCGTGGACGAATTGGTGCCACTTTCTGAGAGCAGTCTCAATGGCAGTTTCCCAACTGAGTGGTTTTAGTAACGTTGCCCTAAACAGAAGGACATTGAGGCACCCTATTGCATACCATCGACACAAACTCACAACACAAGTGCCATGATCGAGGTATAAATAAATAAGAAAGAAAACTTTAGATATATATTATAGGGCCCTTGCACGAGACCAGAAAGGAGGAACAAGA
>JAZHYW010006507.1:0-38269 GCA_037355805.1 Ixodes ricinus | reverse complement strand
ATCGCCATGCATTTTTACAGATATATTTGAGTATCAATATTTTAGCTACTATTTTCATCTGTCCCAGTATTTGTATTTCCAAATACATTTCTGAGTATTTCTGCCCAACCCTGCAACACATGTAGCTGCCAAGTGCCTTTTTTTACGTTTAGGAATGAGAGAAATGGAATGGAACGATTCAGCCATTCCAGGAGCGGGAATGGGCCCAGTGTCCCCATTCCCAGGAGTTGAAAGGAATGGAATTATCGAAAACTTTAATTCCCCGGAATAGAATTGGAATAGAATGGGGGTGCCCACTCCGCAACACTGCTTCAGAATGCCGAGCTCTGATTGGAAAGATTAGTGGGTAGACCTAAAGCTAGCTGCATTTGACTCCACTGCACTCGCCGAACGCCTTCGAGTGCGAAAGACAAACGCTGGACGCCGGCGTTCCGCATTCGAACGCTCAGAGCTCGGCATTCTGACGTTCCCGCGCTATCTCGTCTCCTCCTCTCTTTCATTGTATCGGCGCACAGACCTATCCAAAGAAGTGCTCCTGGCCGGTTCCATTTTTAATGTTCGTGCGTATGGCGCGTGGTTCGCTTTCTTTTCGAAGCGACAAACATGCGTGTGCTGGGCTGAGGAGATCGCACGCTGGGCTGAGGACCTATAAACATTGGAAGGGTGTATACTCGGTTCATTCTTAAGCCGAGACTACAGCCAATGCTGCAATCACGAGAGCACGAGATCACTGCTTTAAAATGTTCTCCTGCAGAACGAGCGCTCGCGCTAGAAACGCCCGTTTCAAAGCCAGGAGCGCGGGCTAGCTCGCGCTTGCAGCTTTGGCCGTAGTCTCAGCTTAAAGACCGACGATCAGTTCGCGCTGTCTACTTTTCCCTCTCTTCCTCCTCTCCCCCTTCTGCCCTGTCCACCGTTGCCTCAAATACTTTACTGGGGGAATACATTCCACTCCGCTCATTTGCATTAGACAGAACGCCTACAGCGCCGAATCCAGCCCTGACGGAGTGGACGTCCGCGCCAGTCCACGCGCATGTGCACGTGGATGTTCCCGGCGGCCGCGGCGGTGTCGTCTCCGGTTCCACCTATACTCTGTTTCATACTTAGCGTGCAACGCTGTCAAAGCTACTGGCTCGAGCGCGTGGCTTCATTTATGGTTTTGTTCGCGCGAGAACTCGTGCAAATGATCAACGAGATGAAGCCCCGTGCTCGCGCCACTAGCTTTGACAGCGTTGCACGCTATGTATGAAACAGAGTATAAAGCCCCTTCATGTTTCAAAAGTAGCGCAAGGTGCGTCAATGCACGAGGCACGCGCAGCGTGCAACTCTTGGGAAGATCTTGGCGGCACAGCGTCGATGCACGTGCCGTGACCACTATACTTTGTTTCAGCTTGTGTTGTACAGCAGGAAAGGCTACAAGCGCGAGCTCCTTGCTCTAAAGCACATCTCGGCGGCACACGCTCTCGTGCACCAAGGGCAGCTGCCAACGCTATGAGCTCGCGCTCCTAGCCTTCGCTGCGGTACAAGACAAGGTGAAGCGAAGTATAGAAGTGGCGCGCGGCACGCGTCTCGAGCATTTCCACAACAATGAATTTGGTATGTCGAACAACCATCGTCATCATTATCATTTACCGCCGAGACCTCCCCGACGATAGATGGCTCTCGCCAAGCCCAGAAAACCTGTCCGAGCCGAGGCCATTGTATTTGAGAGGAGTGGAATGTATTCCCCCTAGTAAAGTATTTGGTTGCCTGTTTTCTCCTCCCCCAGGGTGAGGAGGATGTTTTGCCTTGCAGAATCGCGTGTGTGGTCGTCGGCTTTAAAGGAGTCATGGAACGCTTTTCCAGCTTTTTCCTGTTTAGCTTTCCTCCTCAACTCATAAATTGCGCATTCTACCGAACGGTTCAAGAAGACAGAAAGGGGGGAGTACCTCTTGCTCGGAATCTCGTTTGTATAGCCGGACACAGCCATTGTCCCCCTAGAAGATTATCCCGTCGCTCAAAATTCAGACAAAAGTTGCTTTCCCCACCCCGTTCACCCCGAAGCTGACAGTGCGGTGGAAGCTACGTGCTCGTTGGGCCAGCCACACTTTTGCCACGTGATCACGCTCTCTCGCGCATACCCAGGCGCAGAGAATGAGGTCAGGTGATGAGAGGGAGCTGGCTGATTGGTCCGGCAAGCGCGTAGCTTCCACCACAATGTCAGCTTAGGGGTGAAGGGAATAAGTAAGGTCTGGTGACGTGTGACGTGCGTTTGGGCCCGGTGACGCGCTGCAGGGGCCCGGTGACGCGCTGCGGGGGACCGGTGACGCGCTGCGGGGTCCGCGGATGTATCACAGTGAAAAGGCAGAGAGCTTACGAAGGGAAGGAGGTACGAAATAGTCCGCTTTTTTCAAAAGTTTCGTACCGCAAGTCAGGCTTTCGACTTTCTACCTTTTTTCTTTTGGGCCACTGAACGATGTGTAATTAGTAAAATCCCAATATAAACTGATTTACTTCAGCCCAAAATTCGTTTCATGGGCACTTTAAGGGTGAAAAGCGTATAGCAAGCAACCATGATGTGGCACAGGTGACCTCGACGCGCGATGCCATTTTCTCCTGTGTGGAAGAAATCTCCGTCGAGTGAATGCATCATTATACTTTGTTTCATCTTGTGTTCTACCCACGGTGGTTGTACCGCAGGAAAGGCTACAAGTGCCATGTAGCTCCTTGCTCTAGGGCACATTTCTCTGGCACAAGCTCTCGTGCACCAAGGGCAGCTGCCAGCGCAATGAGCTCGCGCTTCTAGCCTTCGCTGCAGTACAATATAAGGTGAAACGGAGCATAGTCACTCACCGAGTGCGACAGTCCGTCACGCACTCTCCTAGTCAGTGCAACAACGGATGTTTTCGGTCTTACGTGAGACAGACAGACATGTAGGCACCCTAAGCAGGATGCAAACCAGTGTGGAGATTATGAATATCGGTTATATCTTATTTACGCCGTTGTTTATTTATTTTTTTATTTTTTTAATACCTCTGAGTTGAGCTTTAATAATATACATAAAACTTTTCGCGAGGCGACATTCGAGTCCAAATTGTGTCAAATGTACTGGTCCTTACGGCCGCTCTCTTTATACAAGGGTGAAAGGTGGATGAAGAAGAGGAAGACTGGTCCTCAGCGTGGGTTCCCTGGGGTATGGGGCTGGAGCTGCCCACGTCGGCCTCGTAGCGGAGCGCTACGAACCCCGTCGCCACAGCGGACCTCCCAGGGTCGCCTGCGGCATCCCCGCGCTCCTCACGTCGCCGCCGGCGCTGCTGGTTCTTTCTGCCCTGCTTGTACCGGCTCCTGCATCACAGGTGATTTTTTGGGCAGTAACCTAGAAGTTTACTGCTAGAGCCAAACGCTCAGGCTAACTTTTCCGCAGGCATGCACACGTTACTAAAATGAAGTAACTAACTACGTTACGCTTTTCACAATCCACCTCAGAGTGGGTGGAGAAAGTGAAGAATCGAATATAAAGACGCTACTGAATAAAGTCGTTGCCTTCTGTCATTCTGTTCTTTTTTCTTTTGAATACTTCTCGATTCCGCCCGGTCTGAGGTGGTTTAAAAAAATGGTAAATGTACACCAGCTCGACTTCGACATCATTGTTTAAGCGTAACTACTCGTTCCTGCGATTCAAAAGAAACGCGTTACGTCAGCTTGAAATGTAACGCGTTATTTTTCGTTTTTTTTTTAATTTGTCGTTTTCATGAAGTAATGCAGCCGCTACAAATATTTGTGATTAATAGTCACTTGCTTTTTAACGCGTTAATTTGGGGATAACTGTGGGCTCTACAGACTTATACCTTGTACATATCTGGAGTGACGGGTACAACGTCTCGAACAGACTGAACGTTTATTCAAGGGCTGTGCTTCTTTTTATCAGCTAGTGGGTTGGTGAGCAAAAGAAAGAACAGAACAACAACAAGGAGGGCAAGTAGATTAGGATAAGATAATAGCAGCGTCACTGTCTGTCACAGCACTAGATAATAGCAGCGTCACTATCTGCCACAGCACTCCTTCACCTTTAAGGCGAGTAACGGTCCGGTGGCTTCCGTCTTCTAGTGGAACGCCTCAGCGGGCTCGTTGGCTGAGTGGTGATGGTGGTGGGGTGTCATCCGCGGGGGTCCTTGAAGGCTCCGTGACCAGCTCTCTTCGCGGGGGTCGCCTGTAGTAGGGGCCGTTGATCCCTCCACGACCGAGGGTAGGGCTTCCACTGTAGTCGCATGCTTCGTGGGGACAATTCGGTTTTTCAATTGGTCAAGGTGTCTTCGTTGTTGGCCCTCCTGCGAGCCGCGCACACGAACCATTCTCGCACCCATGGTCGCTTCTATTGTAGCTGGTTCCCATTTGTTCCCCTTTCCGTAATTACGGCTCCACACCGACTGCCCTTTCTGAAAAGTTCGTTGTGGTACCTCCTTTGCCGTCCTGGGCCGAGGTACAACGTTGTCGAGGCACGAGCGGATTTCGTATCCGAGTCACAAATTGGCCGGTGTTTTTCCACATCTTAGGGGAGTTCGACGATACCGATGGAGAAACCGGGCAAGACGGGTCTGAAGGGATCCCACGCAGTTTTTTACCAGCCCTTGCTTGATGGTACGAACGGCCCGCTCGGCCAGCCCGTTCGACCGGGGGATGGTAGGGCGCCGTTGTCAGGTGGATGATGTTGTTCCGCTCCACGAACCTGCGAAATTCGTCGCTTGTAAATTGCGGTCCGTTGTCTGACACAACGGTAGTTGGCAACCCAAACCGTCCAAAAATGGTACGCAAGGCTTCAATAGTCGTAAGGGAACTGGCCGTCTTCATTGGGATAACCTCGAGCCACTTGCTTTGCGAGTCAATGACGATCAGCAGTATGTGATTATCGACCGGCCCCGCAAAATCGACATGCAATCTTGACCACCTTTCTCCCGTGTCCGGCCAGCTAACGGAAGGCTTTGCTAGTGGCATACAGGAGACTTCTATGCAAGCCTGGCAGAGTTTGGCCAAACGTTCAATGTCGCTGTCAACTCGGGGGTACCAAAAAAGCGAGCGAGCGAGCGTCTTCATCGCCGCAATACCTTGGTGCGTGGCATGTAACATCTCTAGCATTGTTTCTCTCGCCTTTGTTGGGATTACCGCACGGTGCCCCCAGTAGATAAGCCCATGACTCAGCGTCAGTTCGTCCCTACGGTCAAAATACGGGCGCAACGCCAGCTGTGGCTCCGGCAACTGCTGTGGCCAGCCGTTCTGTATCCAACTACGAATTTGCTGTAACGGCAAATCGTTATCTGTGAGCACAGCTAGTCGCTGGGCCGATATCACGCCGTCATTGAACTGTTCGGTCAGCAGTACGTACTCTTGCGCATCTTTGTCAGCAAGACGTGTGCTGTTGTCCTCCATTCAGGGTACCGGTAAGCGACTCAAGGCATCTGCCGTGATGTTGCTTTTTCCTGGCTTATACTCGATGTTGGATGAGCAGGCACTCAGCAGTAGCGCTCAGCGCTGTGTTCTTGCAGCCGCCATCGCGGGAATCGGTCTTTCCGGGTGAAAGAGCCGCACGAGGGGTTTATGGTCGGTAACTAGCATGAACGTATCCCCAAGCAAGTATTGACGAAATTTGGTAACACCAAACACAAGAGCAAGCGCCTCACGCTGGAGCTGCGAGTAGTTTCGCTCTGCCGCCGAAAGCGTCCGAGAACGAAATCCGAACGGGCGTTCCTTGCCATCTTCTCGGTGCGACAGGACTGCCCCAATCCCTGTGGGTGACGCATCACATGCTAACCATAATGGCTTCTTGGGGTCGTAGTGCGCGAGGAAGTTAGCCTCCCGAAGTAAAGTCTTTGTTCGTTTGAAAGCTTCCTCCTGGACATCGCCTCACTTCCATACTGTCCCCTTCTTCAGAAGATCATACAAAGGCCCCAAGCTCGAGGATACGCCTGGCAAGAACTTGTGGTAATAGGTCACTAACCCCCAAAACGCCCTTAATTCTGTCACGCAGGTTGGTAAGGGTAATGAAATCACCGCAGCCACGTTTTCCGCCTTAGGGTGTAGGCCTTTCGCGTCAATTCGGTGACCTAAGAAGTTGACTTCTTGCTGCCGAAACTTGCATTTCTCTGGATTCAGCCTTAACACGGACTCTCGCAGCCGCCGCAACACCGTCTGGAGAAGGCCGCTGTCGTGCTGTTTCTCGGCCACAATAATGTCGTCCAGATATACCTGTACACCAGGCAATCCTTGCAACACCGCTTCAATGCGTCTTTGAAAAATAGCCGGAGCTGACGTGATACCGAAGGGTAGCCGATTAAAGGCGAACAAACCCTTCTGTGTGTTCACCACTGTCAGCATACTGGCTGCTTTATCCAAGGGCAGCTGGTTATATGCATCTTTCAAGTCAATCGTGCTGAAGACTTCCCCGCCGTTTAGCGCCGCAAAAATGTCATCAATTCGTGGCAGCGGATATTGTTCAACATGGCAGGCACTGTTAACCGTCATTTTAAAATCACCGCAAAGACTAATGCTGCCATTCCTTTTAACAATCGGAACCAGAGGTGTCGCCCAGTGTCACGTTGCCACTGGGGACAATACGCCTAACTTTACCAGCCGGTCCAACTCATCAGAAATCATCTCTCGCAGTGCGTACCGCACAGGTCGAGCTTTGTAGAACTTGGGGACCGCACCCTCTCGAAGTTGGACGCGGGCTGGGGGACCCTTCAACAATCCTAGGCCCGGCTCGAACAGGTCGGTGAACTCCGGAAGTATCGGCCCGCCGCCGGTAGCGCTTGTTCGCTCACCTTGGCACTGATTGACGAAGGCTGGCGCTGGCAGCAGGTGGAAATCACGCAGCAGGTCACGGCCGCATAGGTTAGGTCCAGGGCACTTCAGGACTGTCAACGTTCCGGTCACAGTCTTGTTCCCCAGTGAAACTTGCATCTCGAGCTGTCCGCGCACGGGCAGTTTTCCCAGGAAGCACGTCAGCTCTGTCGCAGTCTTGCGAAGTTTCGGCCAGACGTCCTTGTGTCGCTGGTACGTGGCCCATGTGATGACAGACACCGGTGCCCCTGTGTCTAGCTGCATATCCACTGCTACATCACCCCAACGGCTCTACAGACTTACACCATGCACATATCTTTTTATGGTCTAGCGTCTTCTCGTCGTGCAAATTATCGGCGCCAGCTGGGAAGGGAACCAGCTTGGGTACTTGTGTTGTACACGTTCTCCGCCAGAAGTAACTAAATACCGTTACTCCTTACCTCATTAAAAGTAACGAAGATACGTTACTTGGTTCTTCTCTGAAAAGTAACTATACCCGGCGTCAACCATTTTAAACTACGTCGTCAAAGCTAGCCTAGCGTCCGCAGTGCTCCAAATCTGTGAAAGCTAGTTGCGCGAGTGCATGCAAATGAGGCACGAAAGACAAAGCCACGGGCTCTCGCAGCAGTGAGGGACTGATGCACAGTAGAAGCTACGATATCATTGACAATGTAGCACAAAATAGTTGATGCAGAGTATAGATCGTATACTACTTCGTTAGAGAAAAAAAGTAACGAGGTACAACTAAGACGTCACACGTGACGCGTTACGTACAAGTTTGCCTCTCTCTCTCTCTCTCTCTCCTTTTCAGAAACGAGTTACGCGTGGCTAGACAGTATACCAGTAAACAGGAGGGCGAGTGTCATGAAGTGCTGCAGTTCGCTGGGGCGCTTGGTGTTGCCATTTTGTGCCCGTTTATAACACAACATATAAACAAACACTCATTTTGGATGGGCATGTAGCGCATGAGTCCTCCATGTGTGCTTCGTTGTGCAGCCCGCGGGACAGAAGATATTGAACGTTATAAAAAGTCCCCCCTCCCCTAAAAAAATAATAAAATAAATATAAAACATGTATAACGTTTTTAGAGTTCCCAAGTGCCCCGCAAAGAAAGCAGCTGGATGGTTAGCATGTTTTCACCCTGTTTGCGCAGTTGCTTCAAATGAGCATAACGTTCTGTTCAGTTGCAATCTTCCTCCTGGATCAGTGAAGGCAGGTGCGTAAAGGGGCGAAGCAAGCGGGTGGATCTGTTCGCACACAATATACGCGCTCCTATAGGTGCTGTGTGCTGGTCAATATCCATTCGAACAGAGCCGTTGATTTGAAGCGACTTAAGCATCCCATTATCTGAGCTCGTCTTGACGCTTGCATTGCGCTCAAGCAGTTCGTCTTGCCCGACTGTACGTTAGATTGTTGCCGTTTGAAGAACGAGAACTTAATGAGTGTGTACTCTTGACCTTTCACTATAGACGTATCACTTTTCTTTTCAGGAAGGATTAGGATTACATTTGACTGGGATATTACGTCATGGCATCCACTCGTACCTGGAGGACAAGTCGTGCATCGTTGTCGCCGCGAAGTACAAAATGCCCACACGTGGGCTCGAAAACGTGTTGAGATATCAAATTCTAAACGTCCAAAATACCACTTGCCCTTCGCTGGAGCTTAGCTTTGATTTTTATAGCCATTTCGCGTGTGGGACAACGAACAATAGCTCTCAAGCTTTCTATATTGGTTAGCTGCCGATGATAATAGCCTGTTTAATAAATATGTCTTCGTATATCCACGAGACAATCGACGGAACCTTCGCAGGAGTATCGTGGCTTTAAAATGCTCGTCGCCCGGACCCTCAACGACAGCTGCGACTTGGACATGGCTTCGGCTTCAGGAAAGCACGTCCTTGTGGAACTTGCTGGCGAACCTTGTCCTCTGGACACGGTACTCGCTGCCGAGGCTGCTGCGCAGGCCTACTCGGTGATTATCATAAGAAACGCAACTTTGACGGGGGAGTCCTCCGGATGGGTTTGCTTCGTGGGTCACTCCACGTGTTACCGAGTTCCACAATCGTTTCCCTCGTACGTTTCCCCCATGGCCGGCGCCGCCGTGGCTCCTTTAGCTTATTCCTGTCGCCCGAATGGTTGTCATTTCACACACTCATTCTTGTTTATGTATTAGAGGACGGTACGGGCCTTTTTTTTTGGCCCGGCCCGAGCCCGCTCGCTATAACTCTTACCCGATCCGAACCCGGCCCGATGTAATGCCTACCTCATAAGGCCCTGCCCGGACCCGGCCCGATGGGATGCCAGGCCATTTGATTCGTTTAGCTTAATTTGCATGCTAGACGCTGTCGTATCGCAGTCACGTGGTGAACCTTCGGAATGTTTCACAAATATAGAATACATACTACGGGGATGAGTTGAGCTAGAATATAGAATGCATAGCTTATCTTTGGTAGCCACAGGAAGTTCTTTTTCGCTTCATGTGTTTGAAAAGCGAAGGGAAAGACAATCGTACTGTCAAATGTGACCGCATTGCCCTCATTTTCTTGCCTGTTGGCAGCTGTCCCACTATGTTGATGGAATTTTCAGGATTCTTCGTATCTTCTATTGTGGGCTTTCTTAGTCCAAGACAGCCTTCTTTATTTCTAAGGTTTTATTAGTAGCGACGCAGCGAGTTGTCACTTCGGCTTTTTTTTATTTCTTTCAAATCTAAACGATCTATGCGTTAACATCTTCTGAACGTTTTAGAAAGTGTGCTGCACCATCTTCCTGGCCCGGGCTCGGAGACAATCCGTGCTACCCCCTCCGGAATCAATATGTGCTATCCGACCAGGGTCCGGCCCACAGACCAAACCGGGCCCAGGCTTTCGGCTTGGCCCGGCCTCGTGCAGAGCTCTACTATGCACAGTCAAAGACAATGCGAGGATTGAAGGGCGTCTCTTTCTAATGTGCCTGCGGCAACACGCTCGTTACCTTCCGCCGTACCAGAGTCCTTCAATATGCTGGCCGTACAATGGCTGCGCGTGGACGCTAAAAGCTCACAAGACTTCAAAGTGTTATCGAGGTAGAATTCTCAAGCTAGAGGCAAGACAACTGAGTGAGATTGCTGCCGTTCTCATCCTTCAAGTGACTATACATGGCTTACACTGACATGACATCAGAAGCCATTGTGAAGGGCCTTGTTCAAGCACGCGTACCTAATTCAGCATATATTTTGCACAACAGAATTTGTATTTCTCGGCAAAAAAACAAGTACGAAGGGCCATTGTCGAGGTGTGATGACGTTAGATGCATGCGACGGTTAGTTTATTGCACATAAGAACTCCAGGAGTGACCCTGCCCCGTACGAAACACCATTTGTCTGAGATCACGAAAAGGGGGCTGCACCCGTCAGCACCATTGTTTTTGTGTTTTCAAAAGTGGTGCCACAAAAACAAAGTTAAACTGAAGTGCGTTTTGAGGTCTTAGCTTTATGGTCAAAACTAAATCTACCAGATCTAAGCATCCCAAACAACACAAAATTGCATGTATGCGCGGCCGACATGCATATTAAAAACGTGATAAAAGATCCCGACACTTACCTTTGTCGTTGAACGACAGATGGCGCCACAGAACTTTGCCGAATATGGTCGAACGACGGACGGCGTTTGTGAATCACTCGCAAGTGATGGATTCCAATCGGCTGCGCATAAATGTCATTTTGTGTTTTTTTAAGAAGCTTAGATCTGGTAGATTTAGTTTTGACAATAAAACGAGGATATCAAAAAGCACTTCAGTGTCCCAATACTCAATGCCCAGAGGGGCATTGGGTATTGGAAGGAGTGACGTGCGTTCATGTAACCTAGTAAATGGCCGGCAGCCGGTCGGATTCGAGATTCAGAAGCGCCGTATGACCCCTTCCAATATTTTGCCTTTACTTCCACAGTCCTTTTCGTAACCGTTTATTACAGACTTCTTTCCAAAGACCTGAAAATTGCTCTTAGAGTTCTGAGATACGCTGACAAATCTGATGTATAGTGGTCTACAGTGCTACATTTCCCACAGTGTTGCGCAGAAATAATGAAGGCGGCTAGTTATTGTCTTCGTCATTCTCAAGGTCTCCATTTTTAAAGCCGAATTTTAAAGATAGCTATAGGTAAGCTATTTTGCCCTCCTGAATACATGCCTTGCATGGGTTGTCGTCACACTGCACCCGGTTTGCCGTTGTAATTTCTCGTTTTTTTTTCGTTTTTTTTTTCTGGGAGGGGGAGGGGGGGCGTGGGAGGGGGGTACCATGTAGAAACACAGTAGGCTCCTTGGGTCCATATAATGGAGTATTTATTAGCTAATATGCAAACAGGTTTGCCCAAAGGCCAACAAAGTCCGAGATAACGGCACTCTCTGAATTGACATTATCGCAGCTCGGGAGTCCGCTCTGCCTCTATTGGCAGGATCACGAAAAAGGGTGGGTCATGACAAGAACGCAGGGCTCCGTCGAGCACAGCCTCCTCCAGTGAGAATCGCCCCTGGCCGCTCAGAGAGAGAGAGAGAGAGAGAGCGAGAGAGAGAGAAGACTTGCGAAAGAGGAAATACTAACGTGGGAGTTACAGCCAGAGGCCGAACGGTCATCGTTAGTTAGGGGAAGGGGGTAGGGGATGATTTTCGTTACGGTGGCGATGACGATGCGGCGACGTTCGCTGGTTCCGACGACAGTGGTTACGACGAAGCTCATTTGACGCAACGTGAATGTTCCTGTTTTAGTCGACATACATTAGAACTTTTAAACGTAAAAACTTTGTTTTAACATTTATCTAATTTTTTGTAATGAAGTATGTTGTCTGTGTACTAAACTGAAGCTTGGCCTGGCTTAGCTTCGTTTTATTTCAACATGGCGGCGACAATCGTTCTCTGTGCGTGCTCTGTGTCGTGCTCAACCTATTTTCTGTGCATTGGTTGTCCTGTTATCCACCTCCTGCAATCCGTATCAGCCGCAAGCATGCTGTCTAAGTATTGTCTGCCCGCCGGAAAGGATATCCAGTCTTCTCCGAAGCAAGGCTGCAACTAGGGCTGCTCGGATCGTGGCTTGGACGTCGTTGGCTCCCACAAACCGCGTCCACGAGCCCCACGTCGTTTGCTTGGTTCCTTTACGTTTCCGGCGATGAATCCCCCAGCCTTGGCCTCATCCCTACAGGACCTAGCTGGTGAAAAAATGACACCATCTTCCCGAGGGGAACCATGGGGTGATGCGGAGCCTCGCGGATCGTTATTAACGGTGTTATTAACGGTGTTAGTAACGTTGTTAGTAACGTTGTTAACTTGCGTGTTATTACGTTGTTAACTTGCGAATGGACGCCGCTTCTCGTTGCCGTAGTTCAGGGTCTGCCGCTCGCTTCAAGCGTTTGCGCTCAGCGTCGCGTGCCCTTCGCTGCGCAGCTTTGTCTTCAGTGGACGTAGCGTTGCTGTTAGTTTGTGGGGTGATGCTGACGCTTGCTTGCGCCAACCCACTAACTGACGGGGCTGTTGCTTCCATCACACTTCATCGGAAGAACGGAGTGAAGTGGAGTCAACAGCGCTGAACTGGTGGTACAGCTTCTCGCTTGCCTTTATTTTTAATTGCTAATCTTTTCCTTCCTTTTGCATTTCATTTTTCTTTTCTCCTTCTTCCGTCGCGTCGGTTCTCCCCGCACCAGCCCCCGATAGATCTCTTCTTTTAGATTTAGCAAAACTTTTCTTCTGCTTATATTTACATCATTTCCAAATTATCCTCCTTAGAATTGGCAAGCGTAGCTTCTCTTTGCTTAATTAATTTATTCCCTTTTTGACTGATTTCTTTTGGCCGGCCGGATTTGGGCTGCGGCGGACGCGAGCGGCCGAGAAACGCTAGCAGACGACAGCCGCAGAGTTGCGGGGAAAGCCCACTCCACTGGAAAGCCCTGGCGTGGCGCTGCGACCCGCACGCCCAAAACTATCCTCCTTTCACTCCTCCGGGGGAACGCGCGCAGCGCGCTACCGCTGCTTATATTCACACTTGAAGGAGAGGAGACTAGAGGAGGAGAGTTGCGCATGCGCGCGCGGTGTGAGTAGAAGCGAACGCACGCGAAGTGCACGCAGCTGGTGGAGAGAGAGAGCGGAGAGAGTAAGGCGCAGCTGTTGGAGAGAGGGAAGGAGGAGAGTTGCGCATGCGTAGTGTGACTGCGGACTACGACGCCGCGGGACATAGACCCGAGCAAGAGATGCTCCGCATCTAAAGCAATCTACGACAGCGCGGCGTCTTTGGAATGCGCTTACTACGATCAGTGGCTCTTAAAACCTCAGTGGCCCCCATTCAATTTTGAGCTGTGTGTATGTGTGTGAAGGTGTTGTAAAGAGAGCTTTTCGGTGTGAACGCTGTTACCTTCACAGTGTGCAAACTCTTCGAATGGTTATTCAACAGGCGGCGCTGCGAGACGCGAGCCTTCGGCGTTGCTTCAACTCGCAGTTTGGTTCTCAAAAAGGGCACACCCACTAGACGCGCGAAGATTTTTTTTAGATGTATTTTTCGTGCAAGATTGCGCGCATTGCCGAACTGCATATTTCAATTCCTCCTTTCTTCTTGCTTTTTATTTATAAGTCGCCGAGAGGCCACATTTCTACCACCTGCCCTGCCGCTTTGCAAGTGTTACTTGCCTCCAGCACCGAGTTATATTTTTCTTTCGTGCAGCGTGGAATGAGGAATCGTACTGATAGCAGCCTTGTCCCAAAATTTATAATAGGACGTTAATCGACAATAGTTGTGGCCTGTACAGTTTATTTTGAAATAGCTGTCAAGGGTAGGAATCCCCTTTCGGGGTGCTTGCGCTGCACCTTCAGGCGAATGGCGTTGTATGTGATTTCGGCATGCTTGACGGTTTCCGTGCTCAAAACTTCTACATTGCGAGGTCTCCGCTTCGGGGACGCCACCTTGCCAGATAGACACTGCGCCTTGTACTTCGCGACAGTACAGGCGCACACTCCGGTGTCGTTACTGACCGTCTCCAGGACTTCACGACCGACTTCTCCGGGAAACGCGTTCTTGTACTCGCGTACACCTTGGCGATCACCGGCTTGCACTCTTTCAAGGTCTTCGCACAACGAATCTTCAAAAATATCCGAGCAGGAGAGGTACTTGAGCTTGCTGCGTAAGACGCTATCTTTTCAAAACCAGCCAGTGCCACACCACCCGAAAAACCGCAGCGGCTGCCGCATGGACGAAACCGAAAACAATTTAAAGTAGTTTACATTATCTTTTCCTTTTTATTGAAAAAAATTTGTGCTCCGCCGAAATCATAACGCCACTATCAGCTACTAGCTCCAAGAAGGCACATTTTTCTACTTTTTTAAAATGTTTTTGCAGGGGACGCACTATTTTATGGGGTGAACGTAGACACGGTCGGTGATGCAAACCAGTGCGCTAGATTTGACTGCGTTGCACGCTATGTATGAAACGGAGTATAGTCTTGAATAGGCTGCTGCACCTTCACTCACTCCCAGAGACGCACCCCATGACAGTTCTAGAAATATGTAAAATGCAGACGCAGGATTCGGTTTAGAATAATGCGCACGACGCGAAACTTGTTGGATCTCATATAAAACGAATTCTTAAAACGAGTACCCGCAGGTGTAGCATTGTGGAAAGATGCCCGCTTCATACGGAGCGAACCCAGGTTCGACGCAAAAAATAAACTGACGTGTTTTTTTTTGTTTTTTTTTTGCAATTATTATTGAGAAAAATAAATGTCGACGAAACTTCGTGCATACTTTTTTTCCTTTCCTTTTTAATTTTTTTTTTGCACAATTATTACTGAAAAATCAGCAGAACCCATCCTTTGGGAATGATTATCTACGTTAATGCGAATAGCATCAAACGGTGCGGAGTTATGCGCGTTCGTCAGGTGGCCGGCACACTCTAGATACGCCAGCCCACTCTTGAGGCGATTCTAAATTTGTTGACACTTTCACAGCCCTGCGCATGATCTCCGCAGCCCAGCACGTGCGTTTGTGTCACTTAGAAGGCGAGCAAAGCACGCGCCATACGCACAAACACTCAAAATGGTACCGACCAGACTTTCTGGCGTCTCAGCTAGTCTCAACCAACGGTACTCTAAACGGTTGTTTATATCTTTACCAGAGGACGCGCTTACAGCGCTGTCACAGCTACCGGTGCGCGCGCGTTCCATGCACGAGGGCTCATTCCGCTCTCGTGAGGCTGAGCTAGAGGTCTCCCGAGCGCGGGAGAGGGTGAGCTAGAGGGAGAGGTGAGCGCGGGAGAGGGTGAGCTAGCCCTCGTGCATGGAACGCGCGCGCACCGGTAGCTGTGACAGCGCTGTAAAGCGCGTCCTATGGTAAAGATATAAACAGGTGTTTAGAGTGCGTGTGAATGACTGCCTTCATAGCTCTGTGGTTAGCGCGTCTGCCTGCTGATCAAAGGGTCAACGGTTCGAATCCCAGCCGGCGCCGGTCTTTTTTATTTATTTATCGACCCGCGGCGTAAGAGGTTAGATAGCCAGATAGATAGATAGATAGATAGATGAGATTACATAGACGAAAAGTGCGTGAAGTATCCAAAGAATGCTATTCGCATTAAAAAAAATGTTGTCGACGAAGGTTTGAATTAATGGCATGGGACTCCCTTTCCAGAGGTGCATAGGGAAACCGCGGGGCTTGGGTTGCCGGCTGGACGCCGCGAAGCAGCGTTTATGGGGGATGGGGGTTAATATTTGTGTAATGAGCAGCCACAGACTGTCGGAGACTGTTGGCCCAGACTTTATCCGACTTGCCTTTTAGGCGGATTCCTCAAACTCTGGGCTGGGCTAACCGGAAACTGTTTGCTAGGGCTTTGTCCGACTTGCCTTTTAGACTGATTCCTGAAAATCGATTATATTTCTTGCAGGCAAATTGCGAAAATAACAAATTCGGACATACATTTTTTGTGTTGCTAAATCTTGCCTGAACTTTTAATTACATTTTGTGAAAGGCGAGTAGTACCCAGTTTGCTAAACATTGTGCCTCTGGCATCTGTCTTTTTTTTTCGGTAGGTCAAATGCTGCTGACCTGTGACTCCCGTTAAGAAGGGGAAGAATCAAAACAGAGTCACACGAATCATTGACTCTCTAAGAGAGTCGTGAAGTGTCAAAGGGAGTCATGGAAGCAACGACTCCGTTTGGACTCCTTTTTTAAAGAGTGTAGTGTTCAAAGGAGCAGTATCACATCCAACACACCAATATCTAGTTAAAAAATGAATGCCGTTCACAACTCCCTGTAACACCGAATTAAAGCGCAGCTCTTGAGCGCGAGGAGGAAAGGGTACTGAGGGGAGCGTATACCCCGCCTTCCTCCTCCTCACCTCCTCATCCTGCCTGCCACTCCTCCCTCCATCTCAGCAGACAAAGGAAGTTTAACGCGGGAATCTTCAAAGCTGAAATTTCAAGGCTGGTTCAAAGATTTGAGCCTGAGTCGATCTTACTGGGTGCGCTGCAACTCCTTGTATTCCACCATGATGCGTCGCGCGAACCTGGCTGGAGACCGGACAACTGAAAGACCTCCTGGCTGATCTCATCAAGTCAGTGTTGCGGATTTAATGTGTTAGCATTAGTGACCTGGTGCATGCGCTGACCTTGAAGTGCTTTGGACTGACCAAAATTCGCAACGTCACCACGGGATGGTGCCACAGCCGGACTTACTCTGAAAACTGGCTAGCAAACACCTTCTGCAAGTGCCGACAGATGGCAGGCATATTGCGGGTGCGCGCTTTAAACGCCCTCGGAAGCTCCTGCCGCCGGCTTTGGAGTCATGTGGACGCACACGGACTGCGGTTCCGTTCTTCCACCGAGCGCATGCGTGTCAGCCCAACTGATGTAGGACACCATACGATGCCGCTCATGATGGGGACATGAACGTTAACGTTAGAGGCGGACACAACCAGTGGCTGCTAGAGCAGACGCGGTCTCAGAACGGACTGACGCAGAGCACGGACTCTAAAGAAGCCAAGTCGCGCAACGGCACCAATATAGATTTGATGTTCAGTCACCACGTACATAACATTCAAACGACGGCATATGTGGAGTATACTTCACGTTGCTCGGGCCGCTCACGTGCATGATCTATCCGCCGCAGAATTAAACCTGCGGCGCACGAGGGAAGCGCATCGCGCGAACTTCCCTCGTGCACACTCTTAGAGAACTGATCTGCTTGCACCAAAGAGAAGAGGGGATTTGGGAATGTTCACCACGCGGAAAAATGCTAAGAGGGGGGGGGGGGGGCATTCACCAAGCTTTGTTATACTTATATATAACCGCTGCGCGAAATTCTGGCGCATTTCTTCGAGAAACGGCGTAGCGGCAACAACAATTTCTGCCTATTTTTTCTTATTATCTTTTATTATCGTTTTACACTCGCACTTCCGGGGAAGGCTATATCATTATTTAGGAGGAGTAATTGTTTTATTTCAAGTGCCTTTTCTTAGAACCTTTAAACGGTCGGTGTTAAAACACCCTGCATAAAACAATATTAAAAAGAATAAGAAAATAACACGCATAAAAAGTATCTCGTTTGGACAAAAATGCAATTATCATTATTTTCATGATGACTGGCGCTGAAGGTATTGAGTTCAGTAATGAAGGTCGATCAATGTTGGAAGCGGTTCTTTTCGGCTATCCTTTGCAGCAATTTAGAACCCTACCTTTGGCTCTGTTGGTATTTCTGAAATGGTGTTATGGAAGGGCGCTGCTAAATCTGGTGCCTCTGATGTCAATGCTGTGAGTGCCTGTAGGATTTCCGTGTCTTGGCTGGCCTCAAAGAGTCGCCACTCCCCTCTTGTCTTTTTAGTGTCTTTTTGAGAAACTCATAGCCAAAATTTGCTGTCCACTGACACTATCATTGAACTTTTGATATTTTTATTTGCGTTTTATTCTCAGAACGATAAACTGCTCACATGACATAACAGGCGCCTCTAACAAGGTCAACTTGGGCCAAAATGGTTTATTTCAAACATGAAAATCGAACATTATTCATAGTCGTCATTCGTTTCTTAGCCCTCTTTGATGGGCTACATGCTTAACATGTATACCGTCTAGACCACTTTTATACCTTGCTTTTGTTTCGTTCTTTTACGTTTTTAGCCAAGGTTTATTAGGGAAGGTCTACATACTTCCAAAGATCCATCACATCGCTACCGCGAATCTTCGAGGCAATGAGCTTTTTGAACCGCCTCACCTGCTCTGCGGAAAAATGTCTCATCCAGTCACCAACGACACCATTCCTCACAAAGTCACCAATCATCGGCTTCTTCAGCACCTCCTCACCTACTGCATCCATCATGAGCTTGACCCAACGCGGCCTTCTATCTTCAGGTATCGCTTTTACCTCAACAAAGAACGACTCCAGACCCTTGTTAACGTACTTCTTCATGCTGACTATGTTCGTTTGCTCTAGGACTTCATCCAAGGCCCCCGGGATGGCCCTCAGCTTTAGACCGTACTCTTCGCCTAGAAAGTCGGCAATTTTCAGCACCCACGCAGCGGTGTCCTTCTTGAGTTCCTCGTAGGTCAGGAAGAGCACGTTCGGATCGTTCCGGTGCTCGTACCAGGACAGCAGGTGGTCAAAGTAGTCGCAAGTGCTTTCCTTGCCTTCGATGAACATTTCAAAAAACTCGTCGAAGGTACCGTCTGCGAAATTGTAATGGGGCATTCCTTTGGTGTGGTAGAAGAGGGAGACGCAGCAGTCGTACGGGTTCCTGGAGATGTAAAGGTACTTGGCGTCCTTCGAATAAGGCTGAAACTGAAAGGGCAAGTGGGTCTTGATGGCTCCTGGTCTGGGCATGTCCTTGATGGACTCGGCGCCGACCATCTCTAAGTATGGCATCTCGCGGAGGATTCCCATCCTGTTTACCGGCGGAGCACGGCCGTTGAAGATGTTGTAGACGATGTATTGCAACCAGGTGATGCCGCACTTGGGATAACTCACGATGAACACGTCTCCAGGCACCGGTTTGTAGCCCAGTGCAGAGCGAATAATTTCATCGTGAAAGCCGTATCTGACGTAGTAGCCGTCGATCTTTCTGTAGCTCTCCGTCATCTTGGTTTCCTGTCATGGAGGGAAATAAAAATAGCAAATTCAGTAACTATTTATGTGAGAAATAAATGTAGATAGCTTGCACGTGACGTGATCGCCCCGTGTTAAACGTCATTCCTACTTGCTCTTGCTGAGAAAAACAAATTCACCGATGCGAAATGTATGCTCAAAAGGTACGCGCTCAGCTGCAAGGCCGTGATAATGGCCGCTGATGTGACGTTAGTGCAAGTCATGTATTTAGGTTCGCGCACAAAATCAGTGACTCAAGCTAAATTAGGCAATTCTTAAGCTGCTATCGAATCTTTAAGATGTTCCTGCACCAACACCTAGCCGCAATGCACACAAAACACACACATCTGCCGCAGCAAAGCGGCAGATGCGTTCTTCTTGGCGTCGCCAAGTTCTCGAGTCGCGGTCGTTCTGAGACGCTGCACGACCCGATAGTGACGATGCTGGTATAGATGATGCTGGTGCGAGCTAGGCGCCGCGGCGTAGATCCACTATTGATGACGTGTGTGTATGTGGGGGACGCATGCCTTGTCTTCCACATGGTGTTGCGTCCATCCCTTTGTGCAGGTGCGACAACGTCACGAGAGAAAGACTATCGGTGATGGAAAATGTGCGATGCATCAGGAGGCGTACGCGCTCTGTAGCAAGGCCATGCTGATGTGACATCAGTAGAAACGATGTGTTCGTTACCTCGAGGTTATTTATACGGGTGATCAAGGTGCTTAATACTAACGAAGAATCTTATTAAGAGCCGGCTTCAAGCATAGAGCGTGGCGAGATGTTCTGACTCGAAGAATGATAGCACGGCCAGGTGTTTGCACTTCGTTCTACGCCGCGGAGTCCTCGTCTTCGTAAGCAGGTGCCCTACCCGTGCTCCGGCGGAGCGGATTTTGATTGGCGTAAAATGTAAGTCAAATTTTCATAAAGGAAATCGTAGGGGCGATATTTCTAACTCAAGAAGAGATCAGGAGGCTTCACGCATCCCGGTCACTTCAACGCAATTCACGTGTCTGGCCAGCGCAGTACAGACTATTTTAATCAATCAAAAGAGGTCGCTCTTGCCGGAGAATATCAACGAACCGCTTTGCCTCATGCAGCTGAAGTAATATTTTTGTTAGTGCCCGTGTTTTAGCTGTCCTTAACTGCAAAACACGATTTATTCATAATCCAAAATAAATATTCAACAAAAGCAAAAAATAAATAAAAAATAAACTAGAGATTATTAACTTTTGTGCATACAAATAACGTACTGATTAAACAATGAATGTTTTATGATTAGTCGGGTTAAAACGTTTAATTGACGCCCAGCTCAAATGTCGATGGCTGTACCATTTGCAACGGATGGTAGCTTGTCCCACCTAGCCGTTCTTCCGAGCCGGCAGCGAGAGAATAAGAGGAACCTCCCGAAGCACACACACACAAACAAAAACGCTGTACGTTCGTCGCGAAGGTCTGAACATCTTCGAAACAATCCGAAGCCGAACCTCGGATGGTTAGCGATGTCACTAAAGTTGAAACTACGGGTCATGGCACCACTTATCATGACGTCACCCGACCATCTAAATTACGTCACGAGACCGCGTGAAATGATCACACCTGGTACGTGATCACGCCAGATATGAGAGATTATTTGATCAGGTGACCTACATACCAACAGAGTGTTTATGAAACAGGCCCGCGTTTGTACGCGAGCCCGTCATACGAGGAACCATTTTTAGGGAACCATTTTTGCACATCCGATACCGTGCGATGGGCCCTCCAGGTTCGAACTGCGCATGTGCTAGTCTTCTCGAGTAATTTCTCCTACAGATCGTGGGTTTTCCACCGACCAAGCTTAACTTAATACACATTGAATAGTAAAGTGGTAATTTAGCTAGAAGTTGGAAATACTTTCATTTAATATTAAACAGTGCACAAAAACGTTGCGGAAGAGAAAAGGACAGTAGAATTCAGGTGAGTTGACTCCCAACTGATTTAATTAGACAATGGGCAGAAAGTAAAGAAAAGAAGCATGAAAAATTGAACTCCCGTGAAGACAAGGTACAAGGAAAAGAAAAGAAGAAAATATGTACAAACTAGATCGATAGATTAAAGAAAAAAGGAAAAAAAAGAAGAAATTTTAAAATAGAAAGAAAATGAAAAAATAAAAATAAAAAAGAAGGTGAAAAATTTAAAAAACGGTACTTTCACCTCTACGGCCAGTTACTGCGCATAGGCGTCCAAAAAAGACACTCTTTGCACTCAGCGACAGGGACAGCCGACGCATTGCTGCCCTATTTTTTGAATTTGGAAAGCCTCGTAGATTTCTGAGTAGTCCTTGTTCTTAAATCTACCAAGAACAGTTGTTTCACTGTAAGTCGGTGCGCACTGGCAGGAGCGACAGTGCGTCGGGTGCCTGCCTACCGTGGCTTGAAGTGGAATAGGCGTCAAGCCTGTCGTTGACGCATCGTTCACGTCTGACCCATATAGCATTTACCCACGCGTCAGGGGGATCTTGTGAACCACGCGTCCCGTGCAGGTAACAAGCGCCTGTTCTTGTTGCCTCTTGAGGCATACGGCTGGTAATCGATTGTCAAGGACTCGGACCCCACTTTGGCGCAGATCTTGAATAGACGCAGGGGGCCAGAAACACCACGGGGACATCATGCCTCTGTTTTGCGATTTGTTGCACCAGTGTAGGCAATATGCAGGCAATGGCACTACGACCGGCGCTATCCTCTGTACATTTTGGCTCGCCGCTACTACTCCCTTTGGCCTTCCTCAACGATGACCCCATACCTCATTGAAACTGCGTGATGGGTAGCCAGATGCTTCCTTAGGGCGTTCGGGTTGAGAGCAATGGCCATCGCCACGGTATGTGAAAGCACGATTTTTCCAAGGCCGAGCTCGAATGGACATGGCCATGCCCCTTTTCACAATCTTAGAGTGGGAGGATGTGCAGGGCAGAATGGCTACTTTGACCGGCGAGAGTAGGACCAGCATAAGTGGTTGGCTTAAATGATAGCGACAGATCCAAAAATTGCAGTGTCTCATCCTTGGTTCCTCAAACGTGAACTTTAGTCCGACCGCAATTTAACAAATGTCGTTTCAACCACCTGATGTACTCCATTACCTCCCACCCTCTTCGTACACACAATCAAAAAATCATCAATAGCACGAAATACTTTTCGTAACAGGCAGGGTACTAGGAATCATGGATACTTCGATCAACCCTGATGAAGATGTCGCTAAGAACAGGGGCAAAATACATGACCCGATACATACACCGGACTTCTTGTAGGTAAAAAATCGTCCTTCCACCCTATGTACGCTGACTTAAGGTAGTAAATTAAAAGCTCTAGAAGTCCCTGATGGGGATGCCTGTAGTATTTCCTGGAAATGCGAGCCTTCCGTTGCTTTCAAATACACGATTGAACCGCGGCAAGCAGTGGTGGATGAGGGATGGAATAAAAGAGATCTTGAACATCCACACTTAAAACCTCATGATGACCGTAATTTTCACCAAAGTGACTGCACCACTGCTCGGAATTGCGGACCAGAAATGGATCCGAGAGGCTTAAGCTGGAGAGGTGCTTTGGAGGTATGCAGCCACCTGGCGCCGCGGCACTGCTCCGTGACAATAGCCCGGAATGGGCAGGCTTCATGCGTCTTGGCAGAGAAGAACACCTGGAGGTGCAAACCCTCCGCTTTCTTTTGATGTTGGTAGACACCAGCGGATATACATCAACTCCCTATATAGTCAAACCCGTTATCAACGAACAGCAGGAGCCATAAATCAGTTCGATATAGCAAGTAGTTTTGATATAGCGAAAACCATTTACAATGAGTCTTGTTATGCGTTTGTTGTAGATAGACACCCAGCGATATACATCAACTCCCTTATATAGTCAAACCTGTTATCAACGAACAGCAGGAAACGCTACAATCAGTTCGATAGCAAGTAGTTTGATATATGAAACCATTTACAATGAGCTTCACGGTGCGTTTGTTGTAGGGCGAGAAGCTTCTCTTTCTATCATCCCTTCGCTTCCACCTTGTAACAAAACACTGAAAAGCTTTTGCTGTTTTTTTCATGCAATTAGTTTTTTTTTGCTTTCATTCTCCTCTATGAATCACTACTCTTCGTAGGCAACCGCTTAGACAGTTTTTTTTTCTTCTGTGTGTTCGTCCACAGAGTGCTTTTGTAGCTTTCTCCTCTGAATCGCTTCTCTTTGCCAATTTAGTTCACGTCGGAGCTTTTGGAATTTCTTTAAATACTTTTTTTTGTTCTGGGGGGTGGGAGGAAAGGACAAGAAGACAATTGTCATGTTCTTGAAACCCTTCCGGGGGGGGGGGGGGAGTTCACAGTAGCCATTATGTTGTTCGTTATAAAATGTTATTTTAGAGCGCAGTTTGCCGTCCGGTTTGAAGTTTGAGTGGCGCCGCCGCCGCCGTCGGCGCAACCGAGAATAATGTTTCGGCATGGCATGCTTCGGCACCGTGCCAAAACGTCCTCAGGGTCATAGACGTCACGGGGGTCGCCGGAACCCCTGAGGGGTCTACGTGACCCCTGAGGCTGGCTGCACCCCCGGTGAGGTCACGGTCACCCGAATTCATGAGGGTCACGTGACCTCACTTTTTACACCAACGGCGACGGCGACGCCGCTCGGAGAAAAGCAGCAGGGACGTCGAGGAGTGCGAGAGAAGGAGGAGGAGGGCCAGGCTATTTCCCCAGTACCCTTCCCTCCTCCTCCTCAAGAGCTGGTGCGCTCTCCAATTGGGCGTAAGCAGGGGCTTGTAAACGGCTTTCATTTTTTGAGCAGCAGCTCTTAGGCGCAGCGGTTCCTGGGCTTGAACGACGTCGCCGTCGCCGTCGGCGTGACCGCGCGGCGCATGATGGGTATATTTCCCCGCTAAATTTAGCGGAAAATTTTCCTCACAAATCTAGCGGAAAGTTCCTGCTAAATCTATCGGAAAAATTCTTCCCGCCAAATCTAGCAAAAATTCTTCCCTTGCTAAATTGAAAAATCTTCCCCGCTAATTCTGGCGGGAAATTTGCCCCGCTAAATCTAGTGGGAAAATTTTTCCCCGCCACATCTAGCGGGAATTTTCCCCTGCTAAATTTGGCGGAAAATTTTCCCCGCTCAATTGAACGGAAACTTTCCTCACCAGAGTCGGGGCAAAAAATTTTCCCCGGGCTAAATTTAGTGGGAAATTTTTCCCCGCGAAATCTAGTGGATGCATTCTCCCCGCTAAATCGAGCGGGAAAATTTTCCCCGCTAAATTTAGCGGAAATTCGTTCCTCTGCCCCCAACCCCGGAGGCAAGAGTGTCACGCGACCTCCTCCCCCCGTGCCTCCTCCTCCCCCAAGAGCCGCGCTCTAATTCGGCGCTACTGGGAGTTGTAAACGGCTTTTATTTTTTGTTTACATGCATTTCTATTGTAATTTTTGTGAGTTCAATATCGACAATAATTCGCTGTACGTGGGTTCGTTCTATACGGGTTTACTGTATTGCAAGTGTCTTCGTACTGTAGGTCATGTTTCCGCAAGACATAAACATCGGCCTCGTCAAAAAAAGTTAAATTTGGGGGTTTTACGTGCCAAAACCAACGACGGGCATCTGGCACGCCCCAGTGGAGGACTGAGGATTAATTTGGACCACCTGGGAATCTTTCTGACGTGCAACCGAAAGCGCGGTTACATGGTACCTCCTCCGCAACAAGCCTCCGTCAGATTGCGGGCACCTCGGCCGGGATTCGAACCCGCCATATGGGGATCCGTAGGCCAGCGCCTTGCCTGGGAGCCACCGAGGCGGCTATCGGCCTCGTTAAGACATTGTTTTAGGTTGCGAGTCTGCCCAAGTTTACGCCAGTTTTCTCGGGATAGTACACTTTCGTCCAGGCACGCGTTGCCAAAACAGAGCCTGGACATGGATTAACCTCGATGTCTTCCGTCAAGCTTGTTTCGAGTGTGGAGTGGCCGTACGGGTTTGCTTGAGACGTGGCAAGTCTGAAGACAATAATGTAGATGATTGGCAGAGAAAGCAAGATGGCAGCTCTTTGATGCATGACGATCGGTCGCGTCATTTCCATAACTAATGTGCGGAGTCTTTACGGAATATATATATATATATATATATATATATATATATGTATATATATAGGTGTTCTCTTTTTTAAGCTTAACATATATTTTTTTTAAAAGACTATGAAAGCTAGATTAATGCGGTCTGCGCAGGTGAGTTATACGGCCAGGGGGACATAATATAGGAGGCTAATCGTAACGATCAGTCGGCTAATCAGTTAAAATTCGTTAATGAACTTTTTAATTAATGAAAATAGACATATAGTTCCAATTAGAAACTTGCTCAGCGTCATCGAAAACCACTAAATCAGTAATTTTCAGAAAGACTTTGAGCGCGTGAGAAGCGTAGTAGTGCACTAAAGTTAGCACTCGTGGAGCACGTACAAAGCTAGCGGTTGCGATAAGGCGCCCGCGCAATTTTTCCGTCTCTTATCTAGCCCCAGCCTTGTACCTGCTCCACGAGCGGTAACTTTGGTGCACTACTACGCTTCTCACGCGTTCAAAGTCTTTCTGAAAATTACTGATTTAGTGGTTTTCGATGACGCTGAGCAAGTTTCTAATTGGAACTATATGTCTATTTTCATTAATTAAAAAGTTAATTAACGAATTTTAACTAATTAGCCGACTGATCGTTACGATTAGTCCCCTATACTATGTCCCCCTGGCCTTATAACTCACCTGCACAGACCGCATTAACCTAGCTTTCATGGTTTGTTTTTAAAAATTCTGTTAAGCTTAAAAAAAAAACACCTATACATATATATATATATATATATATATATATATATATATATATAACGGGCATGGGGGCGGAGGGGCCGAAGGCGTGGGTATAACTGAGAAGAAAAGCAAAACCCTTGATGAAAACAGCAACAACGGACGGTTTATTCTTCGACGTTTCGGCCGGAGTCCGGCCTTCGTCAGGACGAAGGCGGACGAAGGCGGACTCCGGCCGAAACGTCGAAAAATAAAGCCGTCTGTTGTTGCTGTTTTCATCAAGGGTTTTGCTTTTCTTCTGCTATATATATATATATATATATATATATATATATATATATATATATATATATATATATATATATATATATATATATATATATATATATATATATATATATATATATATATATACACAGAGAGAAAGAAATGACTTAGAGTGATTGTTGTGGCGGCACCGCACAAATGACGCGATTAGTCGCGCTACTCGCGACATCTTGTGGGAATAACACCAACTGCACTGATCATGGCGCCATCCAGCTCATTACACCAGTCGGAAGATGACACAGACATAGATTTTGCGGACTCTAACCAAAGTTTTATTAAAAATACATAAACCCGACGTTTCGGGACCCGCTCGGTCCCTTGGTCACGGGTGACTGTAGGTAGGGGCGCGGTGGGGAAGGTTGCCCAGGTGGTTGGCCTTGCCAAGGCTTACCCCAGAGGGCGCGAAGTCCAGACACGTACGCGCTCGGGAGAGTGCCCTTGGACCGGCGGGGGAGGGGCGCGGTGTGGAAGGTTGCCCGGGCGTTTGGTCTTGCTAAGGCTTACCCCAGAGGGGGCGAGGTCCAGACACGTACGCGCTCGGGAGAGTGCCCTTGGACCGGTTCACGTTCTTACTCGTTGTTTGGATAAACCAGGACTCTAGATGAAGGCGTTTCCTCCAATGTCTCTCGGTGGCCACGATCTGGGTCTCGTCGAGGGAGAAAGAGTGCCCCGTTTTTTGCTCGTGCTCTGCCAGGGCGCTGGCCTCAGTGTCTTTCTTTCTCACGTCGTATTTGTGTCGTCGAATACGATCCGGGAAGTTTTTTGTTTCCCCCACATAAGCGACCGGGCAATCCGCGCAAGGGACGCGGTACACGAGACCTTGAGCCCTTTCCCTTCCTGGTCTGTCTTTGGGGAGAGGAAGCCGCCGACGGATGGTAGACACGGGCTTGTGGGAGACGGCAATGCCGTGTTTCCGAAGGACGCGTCCGACGGTCTCACTCACATTCTTCACATAAGGGAGACAGATCCGATTAGACGGTCTCGAGGCCGGAGTTACAGGGGGCGGCGTAGGCGTTTGTATATGTCGTTAATGAACCGCTTTGGGTAACCGTTGTTAACTAGATCAGCTTTGATCTTCTTAACTTCGTCTCGTAGGGCCTCCTCCGTAGAACACACGGACAGCGCCCGTCGGAAAAGGGCGCTGACCACTGAGGCCTTGTGCGATGTGGGGTGATACGACTCGAAGTCCAGGTATCTACCGGTGTGCGTAGGTTTTCGGTATACCGCGAAGTTGAGCGCGTCAGAAGCTCTCTTGACGCTCACATCCAGAAACGGGAGCACGCCGTCCGTCTCTCGCTCCACCGTGAACTGAATCGACGGTTCAACGGAGTTCAAACACTGGCACAGGCGCTCAACCTCACTGGCTTCGACGATGCAGAAACAATCATCCACATACCGGAGGAAGGTCTTGGGCTTTGGATTAAAGCAAGAAAGAGCTTTTTGTTCGATGTACTCCATCGTGAGGTTGGCCATGGTAACGGAGATCGCAGCTCCCATGGCAGTTCCACTCGTTTGCTTGTAGAAACGTCCATTGAACGAGAAGTATGTGCTCGAGAGACACAGCTCCAGAAGGCGGCAGATTTCGTCCACGGACAGACAGGTTCGTTCTGCTAAGCCGGAATCGGCCGAAAGGGCCGTCCTGGCCACAGAAAGTGCTAGGGGCACCGGCACACTCGTGAAGAGTGACACGACGTCAAAGGAAACCAGAGATTCGTCGGCGTTCACCTTTAGTCCTTTGACGAGATCGATGAAGTGGCTGGAATCTCGTAAGTATGTGTCCGTGGTGCCAGTGAGGTGGGAGATGAGCTGGTGCAGGTACGCCGAAACTGCACGTAGTGGGGAAGTAGTGAAGTCCACAATGGGGCGGAGGGGGACCTCCGGCTTGTGGATTTTGGTAGACCGTACAAAGCGGGAGCGGACCCGTTGCGACAAATTAACCTAAGATAAAGGCTGCGTGAATCCGGGTGCTCCTTGAAAATGATAGACAGGGCCCTGTTTATGGTATTCTGGATCTTGCCGGTGGGGTCTTTTTGTAGGGGCGCATACGCCGAAGTGGAGAGCAAATCCGTCACCTTTCGGTTGTAGGAGCTCTTGTCCAGGACCACCGTTGCGTTGCCCTTGTCTGCGGGCAGAACCACGATGGCGTCGTCTTCCTTCAGGCTACGAAGGGCGCGGTGTTCGGCGGACGAAATGTTATGCTGGCGACGGCGCACCTGTGCGATAGCCCCGATAGCCTTGAGCCGAACCTCTTCTTGTAGAGACGGGTCCAGTTTACGAATGCCGTCTTCAATGGCGGCCGCCATAGCGGGAATTGGAGGCTTACTTGGGACGTTGAACCCGTGTCCTTTTGCCAGCACGGATGTTTCTGTCGGTGAGAGCACCCTTGAAGACAAGTTCCTTACGAAGTTGCTGTTGTTGTTGCTCCGGCAGACGCTAGGTGACGATTTCTGCCGGAGAGCCACAACCTTCTTCTGATGTTCGTGAGTTCTTTCCTGCGTAGCGGTGATAGCCGTGGAACGGGCGAAATCGTCAAGGGCGTGGAAGGCCTCCGGTATCATGAATTCCAGCTGTCTTCGCAAGATGAAAAGATCGAGTTCCCTTCTCCATTCGTTCTCTCGGCACTCATGGATGCGGGCGTTGAGGAGACGGCGTTCCGCTTGGTCGATGACCCTGTGCCCCTCGGATGAGCTCACCAGGCGGATATGAATCTGCCGCCGCGATCGAGTGTTTTCGTCGCCTCCATAGCCGACGCAGCCATGCACGGGGAAGCTCTTCTGGAAGGCAGCGTCCAACTGATCCTTGAGAAAGGAATTGGCGTCGCACGAGGCGTAACGGATCTCCAAGAAGGACGTACAACTGTTCTTGTGACAAACTTTCGAGAGGAGCCGCAGCACCTAACAAAATGTACCTTCGTGGGCCACGTCAAATAGCTTCAGACGCCAGCCGTCGTCACCGCAATCTCTGAGGAAACCTCGTCATCAAAGCAGAAGAGTGTAGAGGGCGCAACTCTCGCGTACGTGATTGCCGCAGGCAACCCTGTGCCACCGCGGCGCAGCTTCGTATTTTATGTTCGGAAGAATAAAGTCACTTTTGGTTCTGGCTCGAGCGTGTATACACGAACCTTCCTCTGGCCTCGACGTCGCCACCGCAGCTCGACATCGACCCCGAGCTCCCAGCTCCTAAGCGCCGGCAGCTGATTAACCTCCTCGCCGAACACCGCGACTGCTTTGCGACGTCGTCGAAGGTACGCCAAACACCAGTGGCGAAACATCGCATTATTACTGACGACAACGCGCTCCCTGTCCACCAGTCGCCTTATCGAGTCTGCTTAAAGGAAAGGAATGTGATTCAAGATCAAGTCCAGGAAATGCTCGACGACGACATCATTCAACCCACAAGAAGTCCGTGGGCGTCTCCAGTCGTCCGTGTAAAGAAGAAGGACTGGACCCTGCGGTTCTGCGTGGACTATCGTTGACTGAACGCTGTGACGAAGAAGGATGTCTATCCGCTCTCCCGCATCGACGATACGTTAGACCGACTGCGCCACTCCTGATATTTTTCGTCGATGGACCTGAAGAGTGGTTACTGGCAGATTGAAGTTGACGAACGCGACCGGGAGAAAACTTCCTTTGTCACTCCCGACAGACTGTACGAATTTAAAGTGATGCCGTTCGGACTTTGTACAGCACCAGCCACCTTACAGCGTGTCATGGACACCGTGCTGGCAGATCTGAAATGGTAGAGCTGCCTCGTCTACCTGGACGATGTCTTGGTATTTCCACCGTATTTCGACGAACACCTCAGACGACTTCCAGTTGTGCTTCAAGCCATCAAGACCGCCGGTCTGTCACTCAAGCCAACAAAGTGTCGATTCACCTATGGTGAAATTAAGTTCCTTCGCCACGTCGTGAACAACAAAGGTGTTCTCCCTGCCCCGAGAAGACCCGCGTCGGAGCTGCGTTTGCGCCTCCGTCTGACGAGAAGGCCGTGAGAAGATTCCTCGGACTCTGTGCCTACAACAGACAATTTGTTCGGGACTTCGCCAAGCTGTCTGCACCCCTGATGAACCTCACGAAGGACGCCGTGAAGCTTGAATGGACAGAAGAACACCAACGAAATTCGATGAGCTCAAACGAAGACTCCAGACGCCCCCCATTCTTGGCCATTTCGACCAGTTCGGTGAAACAGAGATCCACACGGACGCCAGTAACACCGGACTTGGCGCGGTACTAGTCCAAATGCAAGACGGGGCAGAGCCAATTATCGCATACGCGAGTCGGACGCTGTCCAAGGTGGAGACGAACTACTCAACGACTGAAAAGGAGTGCCTTCCTGTCGTCTGGAAATAACAAAGTTCCGCCCATATTTGTATGGAAGTCCTTTTCGCGTCGTCACGGACCACCACTCGCTCTGCTTCCTCGCGAACCTGAAGGACTCCTCCGGACGCCTCGCCCGCTGGAGCCTACGACTGCAGGAGTTCGACATGACCGTGGTGTACAAGTCCGGCCGGAAGCACAGTGACGCCGACTGCCCGTCAAGGACCCCAGTCGAGGCCAGTCCTACCTGCATCGAAGACAACGATGATGAGTGTTTCCTCGGTGCTCTGGATGTCAGCGACATGGCCGCGCTCCAGCGAGACGACCCTGAACTACGAGCGCTCATCGAGCACCTAGAAAGACAAGCGAGTACGGTTCCCCGTGCTTTCTTGCGAATCCTGTCAACCTTCTCTATACGGCAAAGGCTGCTGAACAAAAAGAACTTCGTCAACAACAGCACAGCATGGTCTGTTAGTCATTCCTTCCAGCCTTCGAGAAGAAACCTCCCAAGGATGCCATGACGACCCAACAGATGGACACCTTGGCTACAGCAGGACGCTCGTCAGGATTCGATTCGTCAGGTCCGATTGTTCTACGCGTGGGCAAAAGTTCGCCCCATTAAACGTTTAGTTCCTTCATTTACCATCACCTCATCGATTGTCATTCGTGACAATATACCTCGCACGAGGCAACAGGACATTAAATCAATTTTTCCAGGAGCTTGGAGTAGTGAGGTGTTTCAGATACTTTAGATGATTTTTTGGAATGCTTTCCGATGAACAAAATGACGAAGGAGATGGGCACAAAAATCATGGAGAAGTTCAAGGAAGCACACAGAGGACTGGAATTCACATTCGAATTACCTGATAGAGGCAACCCACAGTTTTTAGATATGAACATGACATTCGGAGAAAAACACACGTGCTGGATGTATAAGACGAGAGGGGAAATAAAAATATTCCCGTACGACTCAGGACACTCGAAGTTTGTAAAGAGGTGCGTCGCCTCTGGATGTGCTAGGCAAGCCATAAGAAAATCGTGTTTCCACAGAGTGTCGAAGGGCCTACAAATACAGATAAGACGACTGCAAGCAAAGTGGTTATCCAGAACCGCTAATGGTGGCCATAGCAGAAAAATGTAGGAACGCACTCACAGGCAAAAGTAAAAACAAAAAAAAAACTGCTGACAAAAAACCAGTGGTTGTGCTGCCATACATTCACAATTTTCCCCATAAGATGAAAAAGACAGCAGAAAAACATGAAGTAAAAGTGGCGTTATCCGCCCCGTTTAAACTAAACGGCTTTTGCAAGAAAGTGAACAAACCTGAAAAAAAAACACAAGAGGCCAATCATCGTGTAATGTGAAGCACAAACACAAGTTGGTTGACTGCACTGAAGGAGTTGTATACAAGATACCACTAACCTGTGGAAAATTATACATAGGGCAAACGGGAAGATGCATAAATGAGGGACTAAGGGAGAACAAATAGGCTTGCGGACAGCTGCAGGCATCTCGTAACCTCGCGGCACACTGTGCAAGATGCAGCTGCGAAGCTCTCCTTGGAACCACAACCATCTTAGACAGATCACAAGACAGGACCAAGCGCAAAGTTATGGAAGCCTTTCACATGGCTTCCGGAAGACTAGGCACGTGCATAAGTGAACCTTCAATAGCTTTAAAACAAAAATAAATAAAACTGCTTAAGGAGATCCCACAGCACAACAGGGCAAATATCAGCTCCAGGGTGGCAAGAGCATAAACACAAACCCCACCAACATCATGAGTCTCAAAATGACAGAAAATACATTAATCGTCACAGTCCTTTCCACGGTTTCCCAGGTACATGCGCGTCATCCAAACTTGAGTCCCGCCCTGTCTATAATTTCCCGTAAAGACATTATTTTCAATTCAGTGAATTATCAGGCAATCTTCATCCTTCAAAAGAAAGGTATTGAAAAGGAAGAAGAAGAAACAAAAAAAAACAGTTGTTAGTCTGCTCATTCACAAGTACGTCATGTTCTTAACCATCTTTCATATCATCTCGTAGTTTGCGTCTTTATCTGTTAAGTGGAACTTCGCAGCGCAGTATACATCAGAGAAGTGGCTCTTTGATGCTTTGTGCTACCAGATCCTCGCGCTCCGAATCTGCGACCGTGCACTCAATGGCTCCGTCGTTGAACTGCCGGGTTTTGTGAGTGCAGAGGAGGCTATGGTGGGACACAAAATCCTCTGGGTTTTGAAGCTCGAGCTTTCGCTCCATGTGCTCCGAGCTGTGTTATGTTAATATCGCGGTCACACTGCTAGTACAAGAGACAGTCTGCAGACCGCACTGCCTGACGAGTGTTTCTTCATTGTATGATGGTCACATTAATCACGCAAAAAAATGTATGCAGTCATGTTCGAGGCACACATGTGGGCATGCTTGGAAAATGCATGAATCTTGCCCTCAGATAATTATGTTATCATTTCCGCAGGGACACTCAGCGTATTTTGTAAGATGAAGGATCAGGGTGAATGCGGCATATCAAATCGGGCTCCCGATCCCTCCGCTTTCGAGGACAAATTACGCGAATAAAAAGACTCAAAACATACATGCCTGCACAAATGTCTAAAAGGTGAACACATTCACGTATCAGAGAAAGTTCCGACTTACAAGATGTCAGGGGACACGCTCTCGACAAAACCGTACTTGTTGACAACGGCAAATGCGCTTGTTGGACTGCCACGTTTACGTGAAACTGTCTCCGCACCTGCTGATAGTATTGGCAAATCCAACCCGCCGCTGGCGGCCTTTTTTCCTTGATGCCTCTTTTCTGGTCGGCACGTGCGTGCATTGTGCAGCTTGCACAGAAAAAGCGAGTGCGTTAAAGTGGGAATTGTATTAGTTCGCTTTGCAACAGCGTCGCACAAAGGGAACGGGATGTCTCATTTCATTAAAAAAACGTTTTGCGAATCAGCTGCGAATTTCAGGCACTGCGGTCACCAGCACAACTTGTGCTCAACGTGACGGCAAAACCTCCCGCTAGTAGTGCAAAGCTCTTGCGTGCGATCTACGAATAGTTTATTCTTACCAGAAAGTATTGGAGAGTACTGCTCTCGAGCGATAGTCACCGGGAATGGGCTAGCATTTTATGCACTGAAAGGCCGTAACAAGAAACATGGCAATTTGCTTCAAGCACTTAAGGGAAAACAGACTACGCGTATATGCTTTCACCTAATTACGAAGGCAAATAAAGGAATGCTTGTGGTATTTTAAATTCGTCTGTGTGCCGATCATGTGGCGTACTTATAACGGGCAGTTTTCGCGAGGAGGGTCTCGACGATGTGACTAACACGGTACACAGGTGTAGTATATTGAATATTTGAATATTTCTCTTGACATAGCAGTAAATAAAAACCACAAACAAGCGAATGTAATTATTGGGGACTTTTAGCCCCAAACCTTTATCGTATTCCACGAACCGCGCTACCGGATCTTTTGAAGCATGCTTTTAAACGCCCGCCCCGCGGTCACAATATCAGCCGGGCGCGCGCTGAAAAGCATGTTTCAAAATACTCCGGTAGTGCTTAGGGACCGCATGAACCTTCAGATGTTCTTGAAGGATGATGATACTATTTTTGAGAGGGACGATGACGTGTTCAAGCTGAAAGCAATCAAGAGCACGAAACAGCTGTCAAAGGTAAAGGAGGCATATCCTTCAGTATTGGATTCTGTCCAGCCCTTGGAAGAGGATGATGATGTGTGTGACAGAAAAAAAATAAAGCAATTCAGAACATAACAAGTACGCGGAACGCGGTAACGATTTGCTAAAGGTTCCTATTCTGCAGTTGTTGCATAGCGTTACCGCAGGCCACAAGTGGGCACAGCCACGCTGCTGGCTCGCGCTGAAATTCATGCTTTAATGGTGCTTCGCGAACTTATTGTATCAATGCCTAACCGTACCGTAGCTTGCGGCTGTACGCTATGCTAAAGCTGCCTATTAGTATTCATTACACATGTTGATCACGTTTTACTATGCACTAAAACTGCGTTTGTGTGCAGTGAGGTGTGAGCTTCTGACACATAGACATCCTTATTGTGAACGCTACTGTACCGGCCGCTCCTTGACGGCCACCATGCACGGCTCACGTTTTAGAGCCCTGGTGGCCACGCAAGGCACAAACAGCACGGTATTTCGACCACCCACAAGAAATAGGGTTGTCATAGAAAATGATGTGACTGGGGCACAAAACATGCCTGCCTTCCACAAAGCGTCAGAAGTTCTTTGATGTCTCGGTGACTTCTCAAAGACAAATTCCGGTTTTCTTAGCGTACGTCAACATTTCCGTCAACTGTGATAGGCTCCTGCCCTGACCGTTTCGCAATTGTAGCCAACTAATTTGATTTAAGAACACTGACTAGCGTCAGTGAGCGGGCGCATGTAAAATCAAACCCCCTCTTTTCCGCCATCTTGAAACTACCGCCCCGCCACCCATAGAGCTTTATAGTGTAGACATATTTTTGCATACGGAAACTATAGGGGCGATATAAGTTTCATTTGTGGAACCTGCACTCTAAGAAAGAAAGGGTATATTCTTACGCCCCCTTGTCACATACACCTAATACACCCCAAAACTGCAGTTCGACATACAGCGCTCTGACGTTAAACCGACGGTACCAACTTTCATGAGCGGCTTGATAGCCAAGTTGTGCAACCTATTGAATAAGCTAATGTACGTGTAACTGACCGCAAAACCTCAGCGAATTGTTGGGCTTATTTCGGTTTTTTATAAGCCTTGTTGTTTAGTGAGTTATATGGCACCGTCATCAAGCCCCTCGTAAAAGTTGGGGCCGACGGTTCAACGTCAGTGCACACTACGTCGAACTGAAGTCTTGGGGCGCATTATGTGTGACGAAGGGTATAAGGCTGCTCCCTTTCTTTAAAGTATGTGATTTTTTTTTTTACTGCGATATTTGTGTTCATGTTTTGCAGCAGAATTTGCAATTGTGTTTCGTGTACCTACGTCGTGGCCCGCCAAATTTGGCGGAGAATATCAGCGACGGGACATTGTGGAGTCACAGTGTCACGTGACCAGATGGCACATGACGTCACAATGAATGTATTTGCTAAATATAGCGAACGAATATCTCGGCTAAAGTTTGCGGAAAATTTATCCGCTACATTTCAATTTCATTTGAGAGAACAAATTAGCCGCTAAACTCAATTAGGGTGGCAATGCGGTCTAGCTGGTTTATGCTTAGTAGATTCGAAACAGCGCAGCAAAAACGAAGACGAAGTAGAAGGTGTTTATACTTAGGTGTTAATTCTGAATAAAAACTTCAGTTGAGAGTAAGCGCTTGTTTTGTGCACACCTTCTACTTCATCTTCGTTTTTTGTGTGCTGTGTCGAATCCGCTAAACTTACCGGGAATTTGGTGTCACGCGACTTCAAGTTGCCATGTGACGCCACTGTCTCACGTGATCCCAGTCGACGTTTCGCGAGGATTACCACTTCATTAAATCTCCCCCGGCTGCATAATTCACTTGCGCAAACCTCATTAGCGTACCTCTCAAAGTATCTCTTCTCTTTAAAACGCCTGTTCGAGTCAAAATGAAACACCCTGGATATATATTTAAACCAACGTTTGCGACATTTTATGCAAACAAACACCGACACAAAATATGAACACATTCTACTGCAGCTGTGCCGCCTAGCTCAACGGCCTTTGTTATCGCATGTAATACTTTTGTTGGTTTTGCAACATTTCGTTGTGAGACCTGAAATTTATAATACAATGGAGGCAGTAGATGTCTAGCTCATGACATTTCATATCTTCCTTCCTCAGCTTTTCACCTTCAGCAATTTGTCGTTGCCAACATGGGGTAATCTTCCCCTAAAAAGAACGAAGACTCTTTTTTTAGTCTATATTAAAGTTGTTTTAAGGGTCGCAATAAATGGTTGCGCAGGACGTTTGATTCACCCGTCAACACGTCCTCCGCTCCGTTGATTATTTCTATGCGGATCGCAAGTTCGTCTTTCTTTTGCAGGGGTCGTGGCGATGTCAGAACCCCGAGAACTGATGTCACCACGACCCCTGAAAAAAAAAGCAGACGAGCTTGGATCCGCATAGGCTGGAAATACAATCACCGAGTTTCCGCTTGCAAAGAAGTGTTGTCCACGCCCTCCCGCTTCGAAATACTCTCTTACACATTTTTATATCTTTAAATAAAAATAAAATAACAAGGGTTTAAGACTTTTAACCAACAAATGAGACAAAACGCCCGTTCACACTGTGCCATTTATCACACTAAGTTAAGTTACGAACTCTTACGACAGTTTACGTTACGGCCGCTTACGATCTGCGCGTTCGCACTGTACCCTGCCGTCCGTAAAAAAGAACCAATATGAATTCTCTGGTAATGATTACGGTTAGCCAATAGCGTATCATCCATCATGGCTGCCGTCCACGGTGCCCGCTGTTACACCGCTGACCCCGCTTCATTGCAAAAGAAAATGCTATTGCTCTCTCGAAGAAGCCGGGCTGACAGGCTCGCAACATGACTGAGGGGGCATACCCACGGTTTTTAGCTGCGGCTTGTCCATGTGTGATTGTAACATGCGCGTGTGACAACACATCCAGTATGCTCTTGATGTTCGAATTATTTATCAAAACCTCGTTCAGCTTTTCTATTTTTGGCTCCGGCTGCTTCTGCGTCCTGCCGATCGAGTCAACACAGCACACTAGAATTGTTTTGGCTCGATCGAACCAGAAGAAATCTACCATCTAGGTTGTAAATACGGATAATACAGGAGGGAGAATAAGGCTTCAATACAGTTGAAGTCCAGCGGTGGAACGTGTATTTATATATGTGTTCAGCTGGTAACATCCCAAGATATGAACCGACTAGCTCAGCTCCAACTCGTCGTAATTTACTAAAATTTGCGAGACGTAGCCATGTCAACGATTACCGCGTTCCTCTAGGCTTCGGAACAGCCAGATTAAGAAGGCGATCTAAAAAATGAGTTGAGATTACCGCTCATGCTTTCTGATCTAAGCGAGGTAAGGCAAAGCGAAACATTCTGCACCATTGGTTGCCGCTGAACGTGCCCAGGCTGTAAATACGATACCAGTGAGGAACACGTAGTTGCCTAATAATACAGTGTGTAAACGCAGCGGTGGAACGTATCTTTATATTTGTTCAGTTGTACCATCCAAAGATATGAATCCAACTAGGCCAGCTCCAACTCGCCAATTTACTGAAATTTGCGAAGAAACGATAGCCATATCAAGGATTACTGGTAACCCTCTAGGTTTAGAAAACAGCTAGATTTACAAGAGATCTAAAAATGAGGAGATCACCACCTGTGTGCTTTGTGATTTCAGTGAGGTGAGGCAAAGCGAAGCATGCTGCACAGTTCATTGCCGCTGAACGCTTAATAGAGGAGTACATTCACACATCAGTTTAGCGATGGGCGGGGGCCGCCATTGCTCAGCGTTCCTTATGCCAGAGGAGGCCGGGCCGCCGGGCTCCCAAGCGTATACCGAGTATCTATGGAGCTGCGCTTCCGCGAGTCCCATCATTAAACGTAAGTGGTCGTAAGAATTCAAAGAAGCCAGCCGCAAGTTCCAACTGCTTGCATTACGTTACATGACTCGCTTGCGTCGTTGGTTGCCATATCACGGGCTTAACGTAACTTAACTTAACGCGAAATGCCAGTGAACGGGCTCCCCACTCCACTTGCTGTGCTCTTCTGTATGGAAAAAAGGCGCTCCCACTCTGTTTGTTAACGTCTTTCGAAGGATCGACGAACCAGGGCATGACGAGTCTTAACGAGAGCCGAGATATGCTGATCTGCCGCTGGCTCAAAGGGCATCGGCATAAAAAACCATAAAACCATCAAAAGCTCAGGCGAGGAAGGCTATCGTAACCGCTGACAGCTCAAGAACTTAAGGAGCCCCTGAGTGAGCTTGAGAAACGC
>JAZHYW010006506.1:0-38533 GCA_037355805.1 Ixodes ricinus | reverse complement strand
CGTGCTGTATAGCGGCGACCCCGAGTCTTTTGTTTATTGTAGCCCTGTTAAAATTTGCCGAGTTCACAAGATCGAGCAGCTTTGTGCCCCTTACGATTCCTCCGTCGTCTGCTCGAGGAATTTCGACGATTCCAAGATGAAGACGACGAAGAGCATCGAAAAGAAGGCGCTTGCCTAACCTCGCGATTGAAACGGCGGTTGCGCCGGTCACTACGAGGCCGCCGTCCGATTGTGCCGGTAAGTTGCCTTTTATCTTGTTATTCCTTTACGAACACAACGGACTTTGCCTTCTAGGAGGTCTTTATAAATCTTGTGTGGCGGAGTCGATAGGCTATTGCTTGAAAAACAGCTGAGAAGGTAGTGTTTTCGCGATCCTTCGAAGCCTATCTTCGCAGGTGATATTTAGGAATATATACTCATAATTTCGACTCAAAACTGCACGGAGGCTGTATAAACCATGCTCCGTTTCATTTTAAATGCGATCGAAGTTAAATGTACATGGGCGAGTCCCGAGCTTTGATCATAGCTGCCATGCATGTGCGATCATACAGTGCACGCGCTGATCAGATTCTCGCGTTTGTAATTTTCGCTTCGTTCGCACTTAGGTGAGACGCAGTATAGTCATACATCGTATTTGGTATAGTAGTTGCAGTCTACGGTTGTAATCATGGCACTATAGAAAAGCACAGAGCTCAAAACTTACCACAAAAACGCGATCGTTTTTTTTTTTTCTCTCAGGAATGAAATTTGAATGGCTGTTACGTGTAATACAGTGAACCAACTCGGACAGTACAAATTTTCCGTTTCACGTTAGCCAGTATGAGTGGATTGCCAAAGAAGTGTCGATGCCGTCTTTCTGCAAAATGTGTCACGCAAGGTATCTTCGAACCACACCTATCGACGCTGTCAGTGTCTGACGTGCATTTGTGTCCCTTGTCTCCTTTTTCGTTCCCATACCAAGATAAAATATCGGAGATTGCGCACTATTCAAGCCTAGCTAATGAGCTCCCGATGGAATTGACACGGGAGTAAACAGTGACTAACATGCATGTTTGTTTTGTTTGCTCAGCAGACTGGGTCAAACAAAAGCCAGTGTGTAAGCGACAAACTTTCTAACATCATTTGTCATTTCTAGGTCCCAGATGGGCTGTTGACATCCAGAAACACTCCAATAGATAGTGGTCATACAGCGATTGTGAAGAATGTCAAGACAGTCCCATTTGAATCCACATTTCTAGTCCACTCACCGACGATCTTTCCTTGCTTCATCAATGCCCAAGGACACCAGCCACTGAGTGACTACTCGCATGTGTTAGTGATGGTGGCATGCGAGGCTCCAGTATTGTCGCTGCAGGTAGGGCTCACCCTCACACCAAAGCTGTTCGTGATGTGCCTTTCCACAGAATTGTTTGGTTGATTCCAATTTCCTAGAAACGCCAATATTCAGTTTGGTGTGCTTTGCGGCTGAAGTAGATTTGTCAAGGATGTCTCGTCGCTTTCCTCGGGGCAGTACCATGTCAGCTCCTTTGCATGAGCCACTTGGAAACTGGACTGCTCTAAAGCACTTGTAATTGACCTTACCTGTCATGTCCATGCTAATGCTGAAATGTAATAAGTTCACTGAACCAAGTTTTACTAATGAACAAACACAATCAGTGGAAAGGTTGAATGGCTTTATTTTTTTTCTCGAAGTATACACTGTTTCATACATATTATATGATGCTGGCAAGGCTACTTTCATTAGCAGACAACTTAGTCTTCACTCCGCTTCACGATAACTTGGCGAACTGTGGAGGCTACGGCTCCTGTGACCCAGTAAGAATGTCAGAGCGAGGCACATGGCAGCATGTCACAGGAGCGTTCGTGTCACAGCGCCAAATGCAAGGACCACCCACCAGAACCGGCTGTCGTCTGCTGAGAAACCAAACAACTTCGGATGAACGTCCACTACAGCAACACCTTTATGAGACAACCACACGCTCAATTTGCCCATGAATGTGTGGCGGATGCTAATGCTAGGGCGATGTTTTGAGCGGAAGTGGTCGATTCACAGCTGCGATTGTTCGAACATCGTTCAGAAGCCGCGTTTTTCTCAAAAAAGTGTTGATCCATATTAAGTGTCGTTAATAAGTAACATAAGTCTTCGCCTTTCTTCCGTGTCGTGTAGAGTTGCGGTCAGAATAATCTGACGGCAACACTACTAAAAGAAGAAAAGAAAAAAGCCTAGAACTATGTTTTGTCGCAGATGGCGCTGTTGCTGTGGCGATAACGAGGACTCGGCCATGCAGTGTTGTCACGTGCCTGGCTCCGATGCTCTTATTGGGTCGCGGGGGCCGCAGCCTTCACAGTTGGCCAAGTTACCATGAAACGGAGTATAGTGTCTCACCTGTACACGCTATAAAACGAATAAGATGCCAGGTGTAGCCACTCTCGCAGCTGTAGCCTTTATATTATTACTTGCTATGCTGTTTGGAAGAGTACATAAAAAAATCAGTTTACAAAGCCGAATCTAATTTTTTGCACTCTTGCATGTTACGAAAATAAAAGCATCATGCCTGAACACCAACATCTGTCTCTAAATTATTCCTTGCTGAAATAAAAAAATAAATGTTCTGTGAACATGAACCAATACAATCTCAAACAGGTTTAAGAATGGGTATGAATCAATAAACAATTACTTCAACCTGCAAGCTTGAAATCCAGTATGCGTATGCAATATATACCCTGGCCTTTCGACTATCCCCCGTCGACACTTATTCTCGACGCATAGGGACTTCGTTGATTTCACGGCAGTTCAAGCATGGGTCAGGCAACATGCTCATGTTTATAGTTTCGGCTGTGCTATAGGACTAACAAAGGTGAGTTGTGTGTTGCTGAGTCAAAGCAGAAGTCTCAGGTCTGAAAGGCTTCTTAAAATTGCACTAAAACTGGTTTTGACTTCATAATTACATGACTCGAACATAGACTACTTACTTCACCAAGTCTAAGGATTCACAAATAATTTGTGAACATGTATTCTGCTTTCATCTTTATTCACTTATGGAACTGATTGCGTATATAAAATATGCAATCAGTCTTGCACACCTCCCCATTGCAACAAGGAAGAGGGAGATTTGTTGGCTTTTTTTTTCTCATTAGAAAGCAGAAAAAAAAAGGAACATGTTTCAATGTGCACATTACGTTGAAGTGGGAAAGTTACGGAAACAAATTTTGCATCTTCAAAGTTCATGAAGTAGGCAGATTACTTTCAAGTCATAAGAGGATAAAGTCAGAAACAACTTCAGCTCGCCTTCAGTCAGATTTTCCCTTTAGATCCAGGGACGTTTCACCTTCATAAGGTCATCAGTACCAATTGGCATCCATTCAGGACTCCGTACTGATAGATGTACAAGCTTGGCCTCGAGGTCGCAGTGCCCTCCTTTCATGTGCTTGCAGTGCGACCCCCTCGTGCACTTGGTCCCAGATGGTGAAGCTAGTGCTGGACAGGATATCGTCCCCTGTAAAAGAGTCGTCCCAGTAGTCAAACAATCCGATTACCCCCTTGAGCAGCGTATTTGTCCTCCCATGCCATTACCAACTGAAAATCGGTGAAAGCCTGTTTTTAAGCAACAGAATGCATAAATGAACATGTCTATTTCATTCCTTTGTACTGAACACCTGCCAGCATCCGAGGGATGCAAATCAAAATAAATAACTTTGCATTATTTGCTCTTTTGAGACTCCTTGAACTTAAACCAACTCAAACACTACCACAATTTTAAAGCTGGGAACTTCGAGGACACCTCTCCATATACTGAGATTACACGCTTGTCCCTTCTGTCCTCATACTCCTGGGTTTTTAGTCTTGGAAGTTAAAGCTTCGGTTTTTTCATTGCTTGGTTGCTGGTAGATGCTGGAGGAAGCTCGTACTGTTACTTTGAAACATCAAGTTTACAAATTGAGCACTAACTCGTATTGATGGTCGGATACAGAAGCTAGATTTGTCACGTCAAGGAGGTTGTCGTAAAACAGTGGGCACGGGACTGAATATAGCGTCGGAGCGGGCGACCAAGGCGCATTCGAGAGTATCGAAGAAGACTAGGTGTGTGAGTTTTGCGCGAAAGCAGGACGATCGGCCAGAGATGTGAGAATGTGGTGTCGAGAGAACTTCAACCCGGCTGACTGCATGACTGTTATCTGAGCCACATAAACCAGAGGAGAAGAGAGTAACAAGTGAACGACACTCTGCAGCCGAGGAGGTAATTGACCAGGTTATTTCACCCAAGCATCACGGTAGTCATTTCAACGACCAAGAAAAAGACGTCCAAACATCAGCACAGCAATACCAGCAGCATGCCAAGGAATTGGGTTGTGTGTATGTTTATACAGCCTCGAACTTGATCTGCCTCAACGGGCGATGAGTCTCCCAGCTGTAGATGAGCAATTTAGCCAGTGCAGTACGACCGTTAGCCTGGAGTCTTTAACGTGCATCACGCAGTAGTGATACACGACTGCACGCCGGTACAATGCTCATCCAGATCGAAACGGGCAAAGGTGGGGATTGAACACACGATCCGGGGCTCTGCAGCGCGAGCTTTCACTCCACATTCTACAAGCTGGTGTGCGCAAGCGCCCTCGTCCACTGATCCCCCCGGTGCCAAGGAATAACATATAATAAATGACAACGGTACAGTGGTCTGCAACAGGTAGCTTTTCAGTGTTTGAGCAACCAGGTTGAGATCACGTGACACCTTCCTGCTATATGTGGCTTGCAAAATAGAGATGCTTAAGTCATAAAGCAAGTAATAATTTGATTTTTTTTTTACTAAAGATATCAGCATATGTATTTGGCTTTCACAACTTTTGAAAGCTGCCTCTGAATGCATAGAGTGGTTTCCTTCATAATCTTACCTCCATGGAGAACTTCCCAGCTGGTAACGGGGCCGTGAAACGCAGACCCCCTGGAAGTCGCACAGGCGCCAAGTGCATTACAGAGGGCCTGCAGCATGTCCTCCGAGCAGAGGGCCCTTTCAGTAGCCCGGCAGCCGGTGGATTCTGTTGGAATGATGGGGTAGGGGGAACTCAAGCACTTGCAAATTAACGGACCTAAGAAAACTAGTAGGCAGGTACGAAAACATGCTACTCGCCCCCGCAGCGTTTGCCTCACTGGCGCTTTGTGGTGAAACAAATCAGCGGCGAGCGACTGATGGAACACGCGTCAGAAGAACAGTGCGTCTTGAGTTTAACACGTTAGGACGGCGCTTTATCGCGCGCGTGAAGCCTTGGCGTAGCCAGGTTTTTTGGGGGGCCGGGGGGGGGGGGATTTGGGGTACGAGGTACTGAACACCCCTCCCTGGCAACGCCACTTGCATGAAGTGACATCGGATGTCACTTAGACACGGCGCTATCACTGCTAAAATGGGCTACCATCGAACACTGAGTCGTGACTGCGAAGTTTATGACCCACATACAGATATCCTACCGCACTCTGTTTGGACAAGTGGCATACAACCTGTCGCTGGGGGAAAGACTCAAAACAGATGACTGCGCACTCGGCTCGGTCGTACCTCACCGATCGCCTAATCCGCTACTTTTCCGTAACATTCCGTTTTACTTTGCTATACTCCTTTCACGTGGAACTGTTTGTGAATGATGCGAACTGTACAGAGACGACGTAACTCACCCCAGCGATCGCCATGGCGCGGTTCTCCGGGTGCCAGCGCTGCGGGAGATCGGCCTGCGAAAGCTCGGCAGCCCGTTCAGCTCGCCGAAGAGGGCTGTAGCTGCACTTCGATGCTTCACGGACACACCGGGACAGTTGCTAGCGAAAAGGGGTCTCCGCCAAGAAGTAAAAAGGCTCACTCGCGTCGCACATCACCGTGCTGACGTTGGGGGGCTCACGTCGACATCCGACCGCCGGAGACCGGGACGCATATTGGTGCTTCGTATGCTCCCAGGATAAATTCTTTCGCGTCAAACGAAGTAACGTACATTTCGAGGTATTTCCGGTCTCTTTTTTCCGTATGCCGCGTCCTCGTTCAAGCACTAGCAGTGGATTTCCGAGAGCCACAGAAAAGCTCGTCCGCAATGGCCGCGGAGAAAAGACGACACCGTTTTGTTTACCCTCGAGCTCCCGCCTGCTCCCGCCCGGAGCCATCCTCCAATCAGAGCGCGGCGAGGTGACGTCACGCCACCGGTCTGCGCGAAAGAGCAGACGACTTGCGAGGCGTATACCAGACGACAGGAGCCCCACTCCGTGTGGCAGGGGGTAAAGGTGGGTGAGGAGTGGCAAATCCCGTGCGCCGACACCCGGGGTCCCGAGTGAAAGATCGCAGAGAGAAGAGCGACAGAACACGAGAGAAAGAAAGCAACGTTGCTATGGTAATCGCGAAGACTGAAAACTTTCAGCAATATAAACAGTGACAACTTAACGTTGTAAACTAAATTCCGAGCTATTCTAACACTTATAAAAAGCAGCTACTCATTACGCTACATTAGCTTCCCTTCTGTCAAAGTCTCGGAAATCTGGTGGTGGCGCGGTTTCGTATTCCTCGGCCGCGCCGCACCTGCGAAGTCGGGTATCTGGTTTCTCTGGTTTAGTTTACCGTTGACGCGAGGCCGCACATCTACCGCGCTATGCAAAAAGAAAGCTTCGAAAGGAACGCGAATATCTTTCCACCGGTAAGTTCGCGGATTGTTGAAGTTCGTGAAATGCTCTGATGATATGGACCCCGAGGGTCCGCTCTGCATGCTCCGCCGCTTGCGGCAGCCAGAATGCATGGGAAAATGGCGGAGCATTTTCCTCTAGAGTTAGTATGCGATCTCTATGCCGTGTAGGCGTCAGGTTCGAAGAATCGGACTCGGTCGTCGAGAAGCTGATCGAGGAAATTCGTCCTCACCCGTGTGTCTACGACACGAGGGAGCTTGAGTACCGTAGACCGTGCGCCCAGTCAAAGATGTACCGTATGTACATTGACCGCCTACGCTTGCAGGCGCAGGCGGCGCACCAACAGTGCGTAGCGCGACGTTTCGCTCGCGCAAGGTACGTCCACGCCATCGCTCGGAACTTGGCGCTCAGAGAAGCGCGAGAATTTTCGTCTGCTTATTCAGAAACGAAAAGGAACCGGGCGTGGCGGCACTCTCGCATGGAGACGATGCCCTCGCAGTCAGATTTCTGCGCATGCGCCGCGCTGGCGGCCCACCGACGCGCGCCGCGGGGAGCCGCCTGGGCCGCCGGAAGAGGGCGAAGTTTTGACGCGCGCGGCGTGACTGACGTGACGTAGCCGACTTCGACCAGCGTTCGCTGGCGCGCGCGGTTACGTCCGAGTGTATACCAGAGCCTTAAGGGCTGTTTATATAATCGTCGTCAACCCCAATCGAGCGCAAGCGCTACGTTCATCGCCAGCGGACGCTGTTCCGGCGAACGTGTCTATACTCGCAACGCCAAATTGAACGCGGCGCTGCGCTGAGCAGCTCGACGCGCGACGTCGTCGCTTGCGCCGGACTTGGACATGCTCTACGCCAGCGTTGATCGCCGGCGCCGCCGACGCATTGGCTATCCCAGAAGCCCTCGCGCGAGTGCCTTCATTCGGGAATCCGGTTGGCGGGTTCGTTGGGGCCGGTCAGAGTGCGCGAGATGCTGGTCTCTGGGATCTGAACCTGCCGTTCTTGCCGTGTGTCGTGTGCTGCCGTCGTGTCCCGCGCTTCGCGTGTATTTAATCGTCCGTGCGCTTGACTGGGCGATTGCGTGCGGATCGCGGACCGCTGCGAGGATGCGCTTACCCTTCGATTCCCGATAGGCCCATCGACCTGCTAACAAGCCGGTGGTGGTGGGCCGTGAGTGCCGAGGTGCCGTAGCAAAAGCCGGAAGCTCCGATGACGCGCCAGAGGTAGGGTTAATTAGAATTAAGGATGTCCTAATGTGTGTGCTATTTATAATCATGTGACAGTCGCACTCGCCGTGGGCAGTCGTTCCCGATCGAAAAGCATCGTCGAATGTACGGGAACGGCGGTCCCGGAAACCTCTGAACTGATATGGCCGCATGAAATTGTAAATGGTCTCAGCTTGTAAACGATGATGGCGATACGCGATGACTAATTGGACTGAATCTTGTAATTGTTTGTATAGGCTTTGTAGAGCGCGTTACAATTTCGAACGCGTACATTGCGTAATTTAGCGCGTCGTCCGGGTTTCTTCGGGTGTCCGTTTTTTTAAGTCAGCGGAAAGTTCGCGTACGATGATCAACATACTGGGATACACCTGTCGGAAAGAGGTTTCTCTGTAGAATATGCCGAGTGCATAGATCACTCATTGAAGCGCATCTCTTCACGAAATCGCCGGAGTCGCTAGGCACGATCTGAACGGTTATCGGGCTTCTTTTTCGATTGACATTTCTGTGGCATTTTACGAGAAAAATAAACACTGGTTTGCACTCGTTATCACGATCCTTTGCCTGCTTTTGAACCGCGAACCGCTACCCCTTGAATGGTCGTACCGAAGCCGTGACATGACGGCCATTACGAAGACGAACCACACTGACCGATTGGCACGCAGGCTAGATGGCGCAAGTTACCGTCACTTAGAAAGTAACCCGCAGACACGATGCGGTTGCCACGGAGACGCGCATGCGTAAAGTGGGGCAGTTCGTCAGGGCGCGCTGGACCAGCGTTGGTCTGCGCCGGACCGTAAACACCATCGTTCGGGCGCTTCTCGGCGCAACGTAGCGGCCGTGACGAACGTTGGTCTGCACCGGCGCGCGCCATGCGCTCGTCGACGCTGAGCATAAACAGCCTTTAAGCGAGTAACGAGCGCCCGTGACGTCATCCCTCCGCCCTGCGCCAGCTCCGAAACCCACGAGTCTGTGCCACAGGTGACGTCAGCAGTTTGACGCGAGGTCAGAGTGGAGGGATGGTGAAATCGACGTCACGGGCGGATGGATGAATGGATGGTTGCCAACGGTTGCACCCTTTGAAACGGGCAGTAGCTGCGCCACAAACCAAAGTAGAGAAGGTTGCCAGCAAAGGATAAGGACTGCTTTTCCACGCAACTCTAGATTAAAATTGGTCGCATAACCGTCGTCCCCAAAGCAACTCTTTCCGGGAATAAGAATCAAATCGCAATGGAAAATGGTATCATACTCGCTTCATACTAGTGTAACCTGTCAAAGCTGGCGCGAGCGTGGCTTCATCTATAGTTTGTTGTGCGAGAACGCGCGAATGATCAACGAGATCGCACCATGCTCGCGCCAGTACTTTGACAGCGTTGCATACTAGTATGAAACAGATGTATTTTTATTATTATTATATTCGATGTGAGGGAAGCGAGCATTCTAAATGAAAGGGGTATGTGCGTCAGCGTGGCTGAGCGTCGGCTGCACGCGCCGCAACAACTGCCCCTCAAAGCTTCCTGCAAGGCTTTGAGCGTACTAAGTTTTCATTTTTATAGGCTACTAATTTAGAAGTGAGTACAAACACATTTGTTAAGGACCACGGACTTATGTAAATCCCTCCAAAGCACCGGCATGCATTTTAACCAACTTTTGTAATAAAAAATAAATACATTTTTGTAATGTGAAGTTATTCGCAAAAACCTGAATTATCTGGAGTACCACTTAAATAATGCATTATCCTCGGTACTTTAAGCATTAGTCCGCAGGCACGGCGGGGCCTCGAGGATCTTCCTGCTGGATCACGGACGTAACGCTAAGCATTCGTTCCGTGTTTCAATTATGACGGCAGTTCTCATTCAAGCTTTCTAGATGCTCAACTTAGATACAGCGTAATGTCGTCCCAAAATCTGGGAATATTTAGAAAGTGCACCTCATGCAAAATGGAAGAAATATCATTAAAAAATTCAAGGCAAATAAAAGCGACATGCGAATATTACCTAGAAGCATGGCGTTAGTTCCTATTTCTTTCTTTAGGAAAAAGGTGGAAATAAATTAAATAAATAGAGAGAGAAAGAGAAACAACGATAGAGAGGAAAGACTAAAGAAATGAGAGTTAGATAAAAAAATATGAAGCTCCCCTTTATATCTTTCTTTTCTTTTTTACATTCACGCAATCTCCGCGTGCACGCCTTGTGAACGCCTCTCGTTTAAATATGCAATGTAGACTTTCGCTTTTTTTTCTTCTGAATAAGCCGTGACCGTTTGTTTTATTCGGACTTACAGCCCTGTCTCTAAATGATTTCATTAAGCATAAAAAAGGGCCTGCGCACGCTTGTCCTGCGGGTGTACGTTAAATGTACAAATAGAAATAAATTGTGATATTTTAATTTTATACGAATAAATTAGAGAGACACTGAATGTGAGACATGCGTATTTATTTATAAGCCTTTCTGTGCTTGCTGGGGAGTCATGCTAAATTCATCTAAATATATCTAAATTTAGCGTGACCATTGAGGTTTCCTGCTAAGCTGTGAACTTCAATTTCTTCGCTAACTAGTTGTGAAATGCTTTCCTCTTAATTTAGCAGGGCTAAAGTCCGCTAACGTTACCCTGTTACATTTGTGCGTTAGACCTGTGTTAGACTTTCTTGTCACCTATTTAAAGAGCAAAAAAGCTAGTCCTGATTTTTGTTTTATTTTATGCACCTTGTGTACGAATTGCACGTACCTTAATCCCACAAGTGTAGTCAGGAAAAACAAAAAAGTGCAGGTTGTTCTGAGCGGCGTAGGTTCCCCATTCATATTCCTTTTTTTTCGTTCATTATATAACGCTAGGAAAAACAAATACGTATTTCCAGCACACAAGAAAATCAGTTTTTTCCCTGGTAAAATAACGAAACTTTAAATGACTGAACAGACTTAAATCTGGTGCTTTTCTAGTTCATCAGCTATTAAATGCTCAGAGAAATAATAATAATAAAAACAGTGGGACGTGTAATATCATATTGTGGAGTTTATACGGGTTTATATTACAGTATTGTAATATCTTTCGTTTTCGTAACTTTGAGGTCGGATCTCTTTCAAGAAGAAAATTATAACACCGAGAGCATTTTGGGAAACTTTTTCAAAACATTTTCATAGCGTCCTTTTTTTTCTTTTGTCCCCTTCGTAGTACCACACTACCAGCGGTTCAAAGCAGAGCAAAAGGGCGACAACCAGCAGAACGAATTTGGTATGGATCTCGGGCTTTCTGTTTTCATTCCGCCTTATACAGAATTTTGGAAAACAGAAATGAAGCTGTTCTAGCTCGGGATGTCGAGATTGATATGGTAATGCGAATTTAATATTTCTTTTAATCATGAGAGTCGGTTCACGGATAAGTTGGATTAGTATATTCTTATCACCAGACAAAAAACAAATTGCACTGGCTTCGGCAATGAAACGATACCTTCATTCAATTTTAAATCTCTTGTCGAGAGCGATTTTCAATTCGGTCTTCGAAGACATATTTTTAAGAAACTTTCTGAACTTTCATAAAGGCGCAAAAATCTGAAATTGCCAGACATAGAAAGGTATGCAAAAACATTTTGCTTTCGCATGGATATCTCTAGATTACTTTTTTTTTCTTACCCGTCTGTTGTTGCTTGATGTCATGATATATCACGAGAAACAGTAAGGCAAGGGAGGCAAAATCGCAGCTCCGAACTTTCTCCCGCAACCGATATTTGTTTAATGACGATTCTATCATTCCGCCATTATGTGGGGAAGTTTGGATTTTCATTCGAAACGGAACAACCAATATTACAGTTTATGCCGCGTTCCGTACTTTTTTTGTTTTCGGGAAAGTTAGTCGGAATTGCGTAACCATCCTTACATTTTTTTCAGAGAGCACAAACAGCCATATAAAGTGGGTTGAAGAAATTCTACAATAAAGACGCATCAAGTATGTGGGTACCCTGGTAGCACAAAGCCGTCGACCAAGCTGCCTCCATGTTACATCATCTCTGGCCATCTCCACAGAGATGCAGCCAAAAGCAACCGGCCATGCTAGAGGCGCTCCGTTGTTGATAAAAGTCAGCCGCAAATCCAAGCGCGGCGGTGTGGTTCTTCGCGTACGATAAAAGTCAATAAATGACTATGTCTCGTTGAAGTAGTTCGTCGTGACATTCTCCGAGGCAGGTAGAATCGAGGGAAACCTAACAAATGAAAGACCCCACGTATTCGACACATCCGTGTTAATTTTAATTATATATATTGTGGTCGAGTTTGCCTTGCTGCATACCCGACCCGGAGAATAACACAGGAGCCAACGGTTTCAGCAACAAGGAACTACATCTAATGGGACATGGACAGGACGGCAGGGTCCGGATGTCGGGAGTTGGACTTCGGTACGGCGGCTTGCTTGGGCGTCGGCGTCTTCTGCGTAGGGTACCCTTCCGGGCCTGAGCACCTCACTTGGCGGCGATGTCTTCGGAGGGTACGGTCCACGGGCATAGAATGCGGTACCCGCACCTCCACCAAAATGTCACGAATGACAAGTGATGAGGCGGTGAATAACTGAGTAAACTAAACGTTTAATGGGGCGAACTTGTGCCCAAAAATAAAGAGGAAACAGAAGATAACAGTAGAGCGTCGCGGGCGTCGAAGTCGGCGAAAGAGCAGAGTCGAACGCTGGGGCGAGACTGACTGCGGCTCGCCACGCGGAGCCCCTTATGTACACGCGTGGGCTTCTGGAATAATCGGCCTGGAAGGTTCGGCGCGTAGAACTTTGGGGCCTAGAACAAGCAACACGGTTCTCGAATTCATCAGAATAATAAACTGAAAGTGTAAACAAAATTCGCGGCGCCGCGGCCAGGAATCGAACCCTGGGCCTTCCGCGCGGAAGTCAAGCGCTATAACCGCTAGACCACGCAGGCGCTTTTTTTTATATTTTTCATTTTATTGCCTGACTTTGGCACAGGTGAAAGATTACAGAAGGCTAAAAGGTTAAAAACAAACCAAAACCACAATGGCTAACGTACACAAGAGAACAGCAACAAGGACAGAGGGATGACACATCCAAACACATCCATTGAGTTATGGATCCTTGAGGGTCGCCAGCTCCTCAAAAAGCGGCAAATAGTCAGGAGGAGGCTGCTGCATTTTAAATACTTCATTCAGGTAACAAATTGTTTCAACAAAATACTTAAGCGCAGGACGCACGTCGACGTCTGCGTGTCTCACCGCCATACGACATCGCCACAAACTATGTAGGCCGACCAGCATGATCATGTCATATGGCACAAGATTATTCCCTCCCTCGACACAAAGATACCGGATCCCATGAGGCGTTAACGGAAGGTCTTTTTTCAAAGTTCGTTGAAGGACGTCCCATAAAAACACTGCGTCCCAGCAGTTGAGGAACACATGCTCTATTGTTTCCGGTTCTTTACACAAAAGACAGTTCACTGACCACGCTACAGGGATGCCTTTCCCTTCTAGCCACACTTTAACCGGCAGGGTTTCACTATGCAGCTTGAAAAAGAAAGTTTTGGTGTAAGCCGGGACCAACATTCGCTTAACACGTTTTAAAACATCCTGCCCCTTTCCCGCGCTGAACACCGAACGGTACAGCGGAGTGGGAAGGAGAGAAACAATCAGGTCTTTGGTCAGCCGTTTGCGCGACACACATGACAGATATTCTAGTGAAAAACGAGCCACTAGAAACCGGTAGGCGGAAACAACTTCTTTCAAATAACCTCGCACATCGGAGCTCAGGTCTACATCTGTCGAGACAATAAACTCGGGCAGCGCACTTCGCAGCCGCACCATGAATGACTGTGCGTAAGAAGCTGTCCTTTTGGTCCCTTAGAAAAATAAACCTATTCACCAGTTGTCTGATAAAAAGATGAGACAGACCCAGACCACCATCTTTCACACGCAGAAAAAGGTTAGTTCGGCTCGTGCGCTCCCAACACGAGCCCCAAATAAAAACCGCAAAAACACGATGCAATCGCTGAATGTTGACTCGCGAACAGTGCAACACCTGCAACAAATACCAGATCTTTGCGGCAAAAAAAATATTACAAACTGAGGCACGTGCAAAAATTGAAAATCCTTTACCCCCCCCACTTATCGGCCTTTTCGCGTAATGCTTGAGTTTGTTCGCACCAAAATTCTGTGTTGTCCTTGTACTGCTCCATCGGGACTCCAAGATAACGCGTCGGCGTGGTTGACCACGTCACACGCTCAAAAACATTGGGTTTTGAGGGCCAGTCACCGTGCCAAAAGCCCAGACACTTTTGCCAATTCACAGCGCTACAGGTCTGCTCGCAGAACTTCACTGTTAGGTCTATGGCTTTCTTTACACTTTCTTGATTCGCACAAAAAATAGCTACGTCATCGGCGTAGGCCAAAATGCGAACCTCTGTGGCTTGTAAGTTGAAGCCGCGCATTTCCCCACTACGGATCACACTAAGGCAGAAGGGCTCAAGGAAAATGCAAAAAAGTAGGGGCGAAAGTGGGCATCCCTGCCGTACGGAAGAAAAAGGGGGATGCGCTCACTCACACTCTTATTCACCACGAGGCTGGTGGCGCAGTTGTGGTAAGCCATGCGTAACCCATCACACAGCACGGACCCTAAGTTAACATGTTCTAAAATAGAAAAAAGAATTTCGTGAGACACACGGTCAAAAGCTTTCTCAAGGTCTACTTGAAGTACCGCTACCTTTTGTTGGAAAGCATCGCAACACTCTAAAATACTTCGCGCTATATGCACATTAGTAACTATAGTTCTCCCCTTGATGCCACACGTCTGGTGAGGACCGACTATAAGGTTTATCACGCCCTGTAGTCGCTCCGCCAGAACCTTCATAAAGATCTTGTAGTCAACATTCGTCAAGGTAATCGGGCGATAGGCTCCGACCGAGCGGAGCTTTACTTGATCCTCGCTCTTTGGAATTAAAACGGTGTGGGTAAACAAAAATGACGGGGGTAAAACTTTAAGTCGGTACGCTTCGGCAATCACACAATGCAAGAAAGGGGCCACTTGGTCCTTAAACGTTTTATAAAATTCGGCTCCCAAACCATCAGGCCCAGGCGATTTTCCGATCTTCAATTCATCTATTGCCTTTTCAATTTCACTTAACATAATAGGTTGTTCTAGTCGTTCTTTGACGTCGTCAACCACTTTCGGCATAAGCGGTAAAAAGAAATTTCGGAAATCATCACACTTGGGTGTGCGATAGCTGAAGAGCTCTTTGTAATGATTGACAAAAGCTTGCTCAATACTCTGCCTATCGTTGGTCAACGTTCCACGATAAAAAATTTCGCCGATTTCATTTTTCACGGCATATCTTTTTTCCATGCCAACAGCTCTTTTAGTGGGCATCTCCCCTTCAGATAAGCGTTTCAAACGCGCCCGTACGATAGCTCCCTGATACTGCTCAGTATCTAATGCTTCCAGACGCTTCTTAAGGCTTATAATATCGTCGGTAAAAAGCCCAGGGGAAACACATTCTTCGCGTAACAACTCTTTCAGCATGTCGTTTAATTCGCGCTTTATCTTTTCCTGTTCATATTTCAAAACACTTGAGCGTTCTATAGCCCTCATTTTCACATCTTGTTTAAAAAGCTCCCACTTTACCCCAAAATTGTTCCCTCCCGCCCTCGCCGACTCTTCCAAGGTTTGGCGAACAGAATTAACGAAGTATTCGTCCCGAAGGAGCTTGGTGTTGCATTTCCAAAGGTCCCAACTAAACTTTTTTTGCGTCTCTTTGGATGAGCACAGTGAAAACGAAACAAGACAGTGGTCGCTAAAAGACACATGATTTACAGCATATTTTTTACACGCTCTTAGCAAATCGGCGGAAACGTACACCCTGTCAAGGCGTGCGTGACTTGTCCCCTGAAAGTGAGTAAAACGTAGAGCCCCCCACTTGACGTGCAGTTGGCAACGTCTTCCAGACCGTAACTTTGAACTATGCCCCCCAAACGTAAAGCACTTTCATCTCTAAATCTACTGCTATTCGACCTGTCGCGGGCCGCACATACACAATTGAAGTCACCCATCAAGATAACGCTCCGATCGGTTTGAACATACTTATCAAGGAACTCGAAAAACAATACGCGTTCATCAACTCTATTAGGTGCGTAAATGCACAAAACACGAAAGTGGAGATTAGACGAAGAAAAATCACACAAAACAAAGCGTCCCGACTCGTCACTAACCACCTTTTCGACAGTGAACAAAAATTTTCGCAAAAACAAAAGACACCCGCCGGAAGTTCCGACGGCGTGGCTTACGCAGACATCATACCGCGGCTCAAACAGCCGCACCATGCTCTCCGTCTGGCCCTCACCCTCCATCTTTGACTCCTGAACCGCCACGATATCGAGATCGTGGTCGATAAAGAGGCGGTTCAGTTGGCATTGCCGTCGTCGTGAACACAAACCCCGCACGTTTAACGTGCCTACCCGCAATGTTTTTTCTAGCACTTTGGGGTTTAAAGAAGCAGCCGGAGAGCATGGTGCTTAGAACGAACAGAAAACACAGAGTAAGGCAAATCAACAGTACAGTCAAGGTCGTAGCGACTCACTTAGGCTGTTCCTTTGTGCGCGGGCGCGACGCTGACCGCTCACGGTAACGTCCCACCTTGCCGACCCACTCGCGCTCGAGGCGTCGCAGTTGCCTTTCGCCAGCGTGGGGGTTCACTTCGTCGAACCGCCTTTTAATCGACCCGGCCGTGACGTCCATGGACCTGCTGTCATCGCCATCGTTGTCCTCGCCGTTGGCTCCGTCTTCGGCCTTGGCGTCGCCATCGTCCTTCGCTTTGGCGCCGTCGTCGCCCTTGGCCCTGGTGTCGTCGCCACCTCTGGCCTTGGTGTCGTCGTCACCTCTGGCCTTGGTGTCGTCGTCACCTCTGGCCTTGGTGTCGTCCGCTGCTCTTGGCGTTGTCGCCGTCCCTGGCCTTGGCGTTGTCGCCGCCGTTGACCTTGCCGTCGTCCTCTTCTGTCCTGGCGGTGGCACAAGGCCCTACAGGCTTCTCGGTCTTCTCATGCACGACGTCTTCGAAGACCCCGGGGTTGCCTGGACCGTCGGTGTCGTAGCCGAGGGTTCTTGCGTCCTCTCTACCGAGGCCGCGTCGACCGGCGTGGCCTCGCGTGGGGTTTCCGGCACCGTCACCGTTGCCGCCGACGCCGCTTTTTCAGCTTCGAACTCGTCCATGAGGTCGAGGTCATCCGGCGCCTCTTGGGTGTTGATGCCGGTGGCGCGGGCGTACGTCTTAACGCACGCCGCGGCCTCGTGTCCAAAGGCCCGGCACTGGGCACACAAGGGCACCCTACAGTCCCGACGTATATGGCCTGTTCGGCGGCACCGCAGACAGATCGGCGCCCGGCCGGGGACGACGACGAGAACCTTCCCTCCACAAATCCGCAGCTGGTGCGGAAGGCTTTCCAGGGCGACTCCCTCGTTCAGCTCCATCCGCACGACCAGCGTGGTGGACTCGACGTCAACGAAGCCATCAATTTTCCACCTTTCGCGGATAATTTCCTTGACCACGCCAAAGGGTTCAAAGGCGCGGCGCACCGTGTCCACCGGGACGTCGAAAGTGACCCAGTGGAGCTTGATGCGAAGCTCTCTTCGACTCGGGTCGACGACGAGACAAAACCGGCCTTTAACTTCCAAGTGACCGGCCTCCAAAAGCTTGGCCTTGTCTTCCGGCGTGCGCAACTTGAGAAGCCAGACGTGGCTCATCTGGAAAGCACCCAGACCAGCCACACCCGGCAAAACGCCCACCTTGTTCAACGGCTCTCGGAAATCCTCGATCCGATACGGTCGACCTTGCAGGTCAGCGTGAAGTATCACGCTGAGCTTTGCAGCATCTCCGGTGGGTAGGGCAGGCAGTTGCAGACGGTAATCTTTAGGCAAAAAAGCAACACTCGTTTCACCGCGGCCGATAACGGCCGCCGCCGCTTGCGGGGAGCGATTCATGCGCACGTCCGCTCGGGCTGATAGCCCAAATCAGAATCCCACTCGGCCACGCACGCGCTTGCTCGCCGACGCGCGTGGAAATATTAATAAAAAAGAGCGGGACGTGTAATATCATATTGTGGAGTTTATACGGGTTTATATTACAGTATTGTAATGTCTCTCGTTTTTTGTAACTTTCAGGTCGGATCTCTTTCAAGAAAAAAATTATAACACCGACCGCATTTTGGGAAACTTTTTCAAAACATTTTCGCAGCGTCCTTTTTTTGTGTCCCCTTTTTAGTATCACACTACCAGTGGTTCAAAGCAAAGCAAAAGGGCGACGACCAGCACAACGAATTTGGTATGGATCTCGGCTTTCTGTTTTCATTCCGCTTTATGCGGAATTTTCGAGAACTAGAAACGAAGCTGTTCTAGCTCGGGATGTCCAGATTGATATGGTAATGAGAATTTAATACTTCTTTTTATCATGAGAGTCGGTTCGCGGATAAGTTGGATTAGTATATTCTTATCACCAGACAAAAAACAGATTGCACGGGCTTCGGCAATAAAACGATACCTTCATTCAAATTGAAACCTCTTGTCGAGAGCGATTTTCAATTCGGTCTTCGAAGGCATATATCTTTAAGAAACTTTCTAAACTTTCTTCAAGGCTCAAAAAATCTGAAATTGCTAGGCATAGAAAAGTATTCAAAAGCATTTTGCTTTCGCACGGATATCGCTAGATTACTTTTTTGGTCCTACCCGCCTGTTGCTTGAAGTCATGATATATCACGAGAAACAGGAAGACAAGGCAGGCGAAATCGCAGCTCCTTCGAACTTTCTCCGACAACCGATATCTGTTTAATGACGATTCTATCATTCTGCCATTATGGGAGGAAGTCTGGACTTTCATTCGAAACGGAACAACCAATATTACAGTTTATGTCGCGTTCCGTACTTTTTTTGTTTTCGGGAAAGTTAGTCGGAATTGCGCCACCACCGTTAAATTATTTCAGAGAACACAAACAGCCATATAAAGTTGGTTTAAGAAATTCTACTGTTATGACGCATAACGTATGTGGGTACCCTGGTAGTACAAAGCCGTCGACCAAGCTGCCTCCATGTTCCATCATCTCTCGCCATCTCCACTGACAGGCGGCCAAAAGCAACCGGCCATATGCTAGAGGCGCTCCGTCGTTGATAGAAGGCCGGAGCAAATGCAAGCGCGGAGGTGAGGTTTTTCACGTGCGATAGCATTCAAGTAATGACTATGTCTCGTTGAAGCAGTGCGTTGTGACATTCTTCGAAGCAGGTAGAATGGAGGGAAACCTAACAAATGAAACGCTCCGCCTATCCGACACATGCGTGCTAATTTTATTAATCTCGTCTAAATTATGCAGATCATGCAACGGTGTCCTGGGTAATAATTTTAATATTTATGTACGAAATATATGTACAATTTATGCTCTTGGGAGGGGGGAGGGAGGGGCATTTAAGCTGTACGCGGACGTCGTAGCTAATTTTTGTCCGGAGATATTCAATTTCGAACTAAAAAGCGTGGAGATTGCTAAGATTTCGTTATGGTAATTTGCACTGCCGTTAATTTCAAGCTAAGCATGCACGTAGTAATAATTGTTTCTACTTATTTCAAGAAAGGTTTAGGAAATTTACACAGAATATTATAAACTACAATAAAAATGTTTATGCAAAAATTTACGAAACACGCCAAATTATCACGTTTTATAGACACATACACACATTTTTAACAACGAACTGATTTATATAAACAACGCAAGATATATCAAAGTTTAAAGGCATTTTACGAATATATAAGAACAATATGCTTATCCATTGTTGTAGTTCTGTTATTAATGCAGAAATGCCGCTGATCTCTCTAAATGTGACAAAATTGCACGTCAATACTTTAAAAAGCTCCTCTTTTTATTTTCCTTAAACTCTCTTTAAAAGTTTTCAGTGACTTGAGCTAACTCATGATGGTATAGCATGGACTAACACATGTGACCTCCTGAAGAGAAAAACGGCAACAACCCTTCACTCAAATTGAACAAGCTCATGACAACCGTAATATTTTGGCTGGGCATTTTAATTTGCCAAATTTAAAATGGGATGGAAATATGCCGCCCATACTCTAAAAAAAGCCCGTGAGTCTACTTTCCCGCACAACACTCGAAGAGCCAATCGCCGCAACTTACGGAGGCAGCTCAGCGAATGACGATGCCGAAACAAATGTTTAGACAAAAAACGCAGTCTGAGTTGTAACATTAAGCAATGCAAGCGTCACGTTTTGCATGGCTTAATCACGGAACCACTGCGCTTTTTTTTTGTCGAAGCATACGTTTCGGCATTGTCATTCGCTGCGCTGCCTCCGTAAGTTGCGGCGATTCGTCTCCGAGTGTTGAGCGGGAAAGTAGACGCTCGGGATTTTCTTTTTAGAGTGCAGTTAAATTTCTTCAACATTTTATAATGGAACTATACATATGGTCTTGAGCAGTACATTATGATCATTACACGAGGAGCGAATGATCTTGATTTAATTCTAACAAATGATCCTAGTGTTGTAGAATGTGTAAGTGTTTTGCCTGAAATAATTCATCATAACATAGTTACTGCTAACTTGATTGTGCCTCAATCAGTCCCCGCCAATGGACCTTTTTCACATACCGACGGCACCAGGCGGTGGCTGCACGAACTAAAAATCGAGGAGGGGACCTACCTGCGCTACCAATCGATAATGGGAGCTACGCTACCAGTTTCTTCGTTCTCTGAGCAGCGGCGCGTGCTCAACGCGCCGTCACAAGTGGGGCATCCGTGGCGTCCACTCAAACGTCGTGTTATTCTTTCCGTCCGCTTTCTTTTTTTGCGTAACACAATTATTTGTATGCTGCAATACGTTTGCAACTCGCTGATCTACAGCCTCCTTCCGAATTTCCTCGATTTTTGGTTTCAACTTCCGCCGCTTGGCATCGGGCGCTCGCGCGTGCGCAGAACGCTTCTCGGAAAAGGTCCATTACGACGTAAAAAAGCCGGCATGTTCAGTAACAGTCACTATACCGAAGTTATAAAAAAGAAGAAAAAAAACAAAAAAACTAGAGGAAGTATTATACAAATATTTGGCAATAACTTTAACTAAAGATGCAGAATGTTTTCGGATTAACCTTGAAAATCTACAATCAAACTTTGCTGACAAGCATATTCCTTTAAAACATGTGATAAGCCTTGATATGATAAGCCTTGGGTGAACCACTCCGTTAAAGGATGGTAAAACAACGCTCACGTATGTATAAATCGTATAAAATAATCCTTTTGTTTACATTGAGCTTCGTCTATGAGAGTTAGATTTAGTTCATAGGAATGCCGTATGTGACACCAATGGAATTATTTCTCTGGACTAGCGAAGGCTATCAGCTCAAATTTGAAATCATTCTAGAGCGAGCTATCTTCAAAAACTCGAATGGAGAAAATGGCGTCACGAGCATCATCGATTCCGTTAAAGCAATGCCAATCTAAATTAAAGCTAATGTGAATAATTCTATCCCTAAAAAAAAAAAAAAAAAATTAGGCGCGTGTTTTTTTTTTTCTAGAAGTGGCACTTTTGTTCCTAAACTTCACGATGCAATCACCCAATAATTGTTCGCTTTCCAAATGCTCCAATCATTCTTTTGGACGATTTTAATTATAATTCCATACTTAGGTCAGATGTTTCTACACACCTTACTTCCTTCTCGCCTTAGTGCTGGGAATTCGTGAACTTGTTTATTGATTTTAATTTCTCACAAATGGTTACCCAACCTATAGCGTATTGCTGCTTCGACCTGTTCTGTTCTAGACCTTATCTTAAAAACATCATGGCCTGAGCTCATCTCTTTGTTAACTCATTTGGCAGGTCTTAGGGATCATTCCTTATTGCATTTTTCCTTAGATCTACCTAGATCGAAAGAAATTAAGCGAATTTCTGATTATGCACGAGCTGATTATGATACCATTAATAGGAACCTTTGCCTTTTTTAATTCTTACTTGGATTGTTTTGATGAGCGCTCAGTTCAAAATCACTGGCGTTCATTTAAAGAACAAGTAGCGTGCATTATGAAAGCGCACGTGCCACTTCGCACTATTTCGTCCTTCTCCTAAATCGCCTTGGTACAACGTGTTTTTAAAAAAGCTTACCCAACAAGGAAAAAAACTAATATTTCGTGCTGAAAAGCTATCGGACAACGAACAGCGATGGTCAGCGTACCGTACTGCAGCTGGTGTGTCTAAAATAACAGTTCTAGATGCAAAATCACATTTTTTACATAATACATTAGCCTCCTTGTTGTGAAATAACCTGCGTCAATTTTGGAAGGTTATTAATTCCTCTTTCTCTTCCAATATAACGCTTGGGGATGCTGACGCAGATGAATTATCCAATGATCAGTGTTCTTTCGTTTTAAATAAAGTGTTTACTAAATCTTCCTCTATTCGAGTTAGTTCTTGTTGCCCTGTATTTACAGCCTGTGATTTTTTGCTATGTGTCCTGTTGTTGTAAATAGTGAAGGAATTTCTAAGTATATTGATAACCTGAAAATGTCTTCTCCAGTAGGTACTGATAACATCAACACAAAAGTTTTGAAAAACACTAAAATGTATTCCAGCATTATCCTGTCCAAGATTTTTTCTCAGTCACTTCAACATGGTGTCTTGGCATTGGATTGGAAGGTGGGGAAGGTGGTTCCTGTACACAAAGGTGGCGATCAACATGATCTATTTAACTATCGTCCCATCTTCATAACGAGCATACAATGCAAAATCCTTGAAGACGTTATTTCCTCTCAACTTGCAAACTTTCTGGATTCTAACTCTTTCCTTAACACATAACAACATTGTTTTCGGAAGTTTTACTCATGCGAAACCCAACTTCTTACCTTTACTCATAATCTCCATGTCACACTTTACCAGGGTTCCAGAATTGACTGCATATTCCTTGATTTTTAAAGCTTTTGACAAAATTACTCACGCCCTTCTTCTCCATAAACTTAGTAGCCTAAACATATGCCCATACGTTCTCGCTTGGATAGACGCCTTTCTGACTAGCCGTCTACAGTTTGTTTATGCCAACAGAACTAATTCTTCATACTCGCCTGTAAACTCCGGTGTCCCACAAGGCTCTGTACTCGGTCCACTACTATTTCTTATTTATATTAATTATCTCCTTACCCGTGTCTCCTCTTCTATTAGCCTTTTTGCTGACGACTGTGTTATTTACAAAGAAATCCTTAACGACTCTGACATCTCTGCTCTTCAGACCGATATTAACAATGTAACCCAATGGTGCAACGACTGGCTTATGAAATTTAATATCTCTAAATGTAAATCCATGTTTGTCTCTCGTCAAATTAACATTTGCCGTTCCTACTCCAACAATAACACTACTCGTCCTTCCTTTGTCTTCCTATAAATACATCGGTGTTTACATTTCAAATGATCTGTCCTGGAATATTCATGTCGACTATGTCACGAAAAGCGCTAATCAATTGTTGGGATACATCAAAAGAATATTTTTCTCGCCCCTCTTTCATTAAAGCTTCTGATTTATAAAACCTTAATTCGCCCTAAATTTGAATATGCCGCCTCAATCTGGAACCCTGGTATCACCATTGCATCTGACGTAGAATCCATTCAAAACCGCTCCGCCCGTTTTATACTTTCTAACTATCACCGCACAGCTAGCACCACTTCAATGAAAGTATCTCTGTCCTTGCCCACTCTTTATATGAAAAAACGGTTAAGATGCAGGAGAGCTGGTGTAAGTTATACATGATGATTGAAAACCTGAGACTGTGGTTTGAAAAACGGAAACTCGTGAAGTAGGAAGACAAAGGGACAGGCAACGTCTCAAACTCAGCTAAAAACTTCATTGCCTCTACGCCTTATATACACCTCCCCGGACGTCGAACGTCGCCACCACCACAACGGTTGATCACTGAACTACAAACAATACACCGGAATGACAATACACCGAACCAATAACAATACATAAAAAAAAAAAAAACGTTATACAAACAGAACCACAAGGTCGTCACCACCGCACCCGGAAGGACTTCGACGCGGACAATGTAACACCAGCACTTGGAAACACACAAAGACCGTCTCTAACTTACCCCCTTTCCCCTTAACTGAACCATGAATCACACACAGTCGCCAACAATGCCCCCCATTACGATCCCGAACCCATTTTCGATCCCGAACCCGTTCCCCATTACGATCCCGAACCCATTACGATCCCGAACACGAGTTATCCGTTTTTCAAACCACAGTCTCAGGTTTTCAATCATCATGTACCACTCTTTCTCTTCGTTGAAACATATCCCGTTTATGCTTGTTCCATAAGATTTATCACTCTAACCCTACTCTCCGCCAAACGCTGTTTTCTTAACCATTTTACATATCACGCACCGATCATTAACTAAAAGTTGGGATCCCTCATTGCAGCACTTCTACAAACCTCGATTGACTGGGACCGCCTTCCCGCAGCCATTGTCACAATCACTGCCTCAGATAAATTTAAGATTGCCATTCCTAACTTGTTTAATGATGTTTAGTATAATTTTGTGTATATTTTGCCTTTTCATTGATATATGTTTAATTCCATGTACTGTGTCATTACTAATTTGTTAAATGATGTTTAGTAGTTATTTTTGCGTATTTTTTGCCTTTTCATTGTTATTTGCTTTGTTCCATTTACTGTGCGCCACTCCTTTCTGTAATGCCTTCGGGCCATGAGAGACATAATAAATGAAATGAAATGAATCTGACAATTTCGCACAGGTTAACTGTTTTAATTACTATTTTAAGTCAATATTTTCCAAAACCTGTGGCTACGGATGTTTTCCAACTCCTGCTGACGAGGTAGAAGATGTAATGCCTCCAGTCATGATCACGACCGAGGGAATAAGAAAGTGTTTAGACTTCCTAAAAGAAAAACAGGCAGGTGGTCCAGATGAGATATGCAGTAGTGCAGATGATGTGTGCTATTTGCGATTTTTTTATATACCCACTCCCCTGCTGTAATGCTTTCTGAAAATAAATATAAAAATATAAAGTTAAACTAGGGACACCATAACATACTACACCCTACGATAGAGGAGCACCTCTGCACACCCTTTGTCGGTTCTACAATATGTATTTTTGGAACCGACGTCGTGCGGCAAAGCCCCCATAAAGAAGATACGCTAGCTCAATTCGAGTTAAGGTTTGTTGTCATTTTTCTTTTAAGGAGGTCATACGTTGCTCAATAACTTTACCATCACAAGTTAGTTTAAGTCGCCGTAAACGGATTCAAAAAATATATTTTTTTAAATTGGTTTGCAATTTTGCCACATTTAGAGAGATAAACTGCGTTTCTGCATTAATAACGGAGCTACAATAATGGATAAAGATATTTTCCATATATATTCGTAACATGCGTATAGGATGATTATTTTGACATATTTTGAGTCATTTTATATAAAGTAGTTCGGTGTTGAATAATTTGCCAATGCTTCTTTAAAACGTGCTCATTCGACGCGTTTCGTAAATTTTTTGCATAGAAATCTTTTATTGTAATTTTAATCGTTTCGGCACATGTCGTAAATATTTAATAAAATAGGTAGGGAAAAAATCATTACTATGTGCATGCTTAGCTGTGAAATTGATGGCTATGCAAAGTATCATAGCGGAACCTTCGCAATCTCTACGTCTAGAGCTTCAAAATTTTATATATCCGGAAGGAAATTAGCTTCGGCTTTAGCATATACCGTAATGCTCCTCCCAAGAACATGGCTTTAACATATACCTTTTACATAAATATAAAGATATGACACGGACCATCATTCCATGATCTGACGTGGAAACGCCCTAATGCATCATGATTCCTGCAATTCAGATTAAGGTGTATCCTCCGCTTCAAGGTAAGAAATAAAATAAATATAGCTTCTGTTTTCATGGAACGGCGTTCCCAAATGGATCATATTTTTTTCCTGATGGCTCCTAGTGGTTTTGTTTAAATGTTCCCTTTTATCGCTCCAGTCGAATAACGGTTTTGTGGCTGGCGATTTCCGGTTGCACTAAAACTGCGTTTACTTCTTTATTCATTAGCTCGTTTGGTCAGTTAATTTCCACTTTCGGCACCACTGCTTGCACTAAGCTAAATGTACGTGAATCGAGAACTCCTTTAGATTGCGTGTTTAGTTGGTTGTCCAGAACCGGAAAGCATAATTTACAATTTTTGCTCCTTTAAAAGAACTTCGTGCACAGAATATAGGAATTCACAAATACAAAACAAAAAATATATTTCAAAATGTATTTAGTCCACGTCATTAAATTATTACTAAAATATCTTCGTATTTGTTTTCTTCGTCACGCGCACGAGCACGCGGAAAGCATATTTAGTAGTCACGGTAATCGTTTTATAGACCTCACACATCATCATTTCAAAGATGAATGAGTATTTTTTCAGGATATATTATGAAACAAAATGTACGCCAATGGAATGCAATGATGTAGTATCAGTACCAAATATTGTGGGTGGTGGTGAAATCTCGAAGAAACAACCTTAGAATAAATCTCCTGCAATAATCAAAGTGGCAGTTTACGCATCATATTTACTAGTTTTCTCCCAAAAATCTAAGCCACTCACGGAAGCTTCGACCAACTCCATCCAGACGTTTTTTTTTTTTATTTATATTGAGCGAAACAGAATTATCAGAGCGGTAGATCAAGACGTCCCGATCCTTTCAAAAAATGCAAAGCATTTCAGACCGTCCGTTACTGAAATTTCGAGGCAACAAAGAACTACCTAAAGTTAAACGGAAGTAAAAATTTGCGAGCTCTTAAAATTTGTTCGGGTAAATAAAAAGTTTAAACCCCGAAGTATAACAGCAGGAATTTATTTGAAAATACCCATTCTCGCTCGCGTGGGCTAAGGTTCTAATGCGAGATCCAATGAATTCATGTCATGCTCATGCGCTTGAATATCGTAGAACCTTCTGAAGGACCCCAACAATAATTACATATAAAAGAAACACAAAATAGACGCGCGGAAAGGAATGTTTCTAGTAACATTTACAATAACCTCTACAATGTTATGTCGTAGCTCAGGAAAAGCAAGACAAGCTACTCCCGGAATGGCTACACCCTCTCCACTTTAGCGAGCGAACGCTAGAAAGAAGGCGAGAGAGGAGGCGAGTCAACTTGCCTCCTCTCCAGCGTTTGCACGCGGAAGTGGAGAGTGAAGTGCTTTTGCAGAAGGAGCTTGTTTTTCTGTACTTTACCTGCAACAGGGTGTGCGCCGAGAAACCATAGGGAAAGGAAAAGACGAGAGTGCGCGAGAATGCCAGAACGCATGGCTCTAATTGGAATGATTAGTGGGTTGACCTTAAAGGGACCATGAAATGACCTTTTTACTTTTGCCAGATAACTTTTTCATTAAACCTTCAACGTTCACTGAATGGCGAACAGGCATCCGTTTTCGTCTCGGTTCATTAAACTCTACACAAAAAATAACAAAATATCAACTTTTTCTTTCTTACCAACTGACCGCAAAACAAGTTGCGGCGTAATTTTGACGGTCGTGACGTGCGCTGGGACAGGAACCGGAAGTTCTCTCGGCTGTAGAATGGGAGCGTCAGCGGCGGCGAGTTGGGGTGCGCCGGTAGGTTTTACTACGCTGATGGCGCTGATGTCACCGACGTATTTTCCGAATCGGCGCCCCTCATCGCCGCGATTGCCATGGACACATCGCAGCTGAGCGAAATTCAATGAGATGTTTTTCGCTACAGCGACAGCATGGGACTAGTCCCATACGCCGGTATGCCTATTGGGAAGTGCGGCGAGTCTTCCGTTGAAGACTCCAGAAGTCAACCCAACTGTCATTGTTGGTAAAAGGCGGCCCGTGTCAGTCGTTTGCAAAGCGACGTAGATAGAAACAAATTGCCGCGGCGTTTTTTCGCTGCCTCGGAGATGCAAGAGCGAGCCGACGTTAAAAAGATACGTTTGACCTACCACAGTGTCAGCAAGAGCCACGTAAATACCTGTTCACACTCGGAGTGTTCGGGCGCGTTTGATGGAATTGCTGTATTTACGCTGTTGGTAAGCGCTTCGGGGCCGATATTTTACGATTGCAACTCGATACTGACTTGACACTCGGCAAGGAAGGTTGGACCGGCATTGCACGTAGCTCCCACGAACTGTTATAGCTCGACAGTGACGTGCAGTCGTGGCAGAATAAAAATGGCATACAAAGTGTACATACCGTGTTACGAAGGTAATCCATACGGCGTTTATTCGAGCTCTATATCACACAAAACAAGAAGATGGAATCGACGAAAGTCCCTTTTCGACGACAGTGTTCGTCAACACTGCCTCGGAAAACAAGGAAATGACAAAGGGAAGAGATTGACCTCACCTCCTAATCTAAAATTGAGGTCAGCGATCAAACTATAATACGGGAAGGGTCCAGAACAGCCGCGCGGGCATATCCCATTCATTCAGCACGCCAGCCGGTCGTGGGCACTGTCTTGGTCAAGTACCGTCGAAGCAACGCTGCGGAAAGGCTGCTAGGCCTATCCTATCTGCCAAACCTTGTTGCCGTTTCAGCTTGTCTCGGGTGTTTGCGGATCCAGCGTTCTTGTTCGTCGTGGTCTGTTTCAAGTACTTTTTTCTTGCTGCTTGAAGTCGGGACGCGCGAGAAGAACACGTAAAAAAAAATAAACGTTCGTTGGTCGTCGTGACCACGGTGACCAAGCGACGCTGTCGGCCATGCTGATTTGATCGTAAAAAGGACAGCGGGACAGCTGGGACAGCTCCGGAGCTGGCGGAGATGGCTCTCAGCTTCGTTTACCGCACGATAGATGGCGCTTGGATCTCAGCATTATCAAATTTGTCAATTTTCGCCACACATCTCTAATTATGCTACAAAATGTGGATCTGAATATTATTTAACAAAACTTTTAGGAAGCATTTGCCGGCTATTTATTGTTTATGATCGCGGTGCTGGTGAGGTAGGTGCTTACCCAATAGGCGACGTGGATTCGGCTGACGTGCTGCAGTTCCGCGGATGCATAGCAGTCATAGCAGTGAAAAGGCAGAGTGCTTTCGAAGGAAAGAAGGCGCAAAAGAGTCCAGTTTTCTTTTAAAAGTTCTATAGCAAAGAATTTTTTTTGGCTCCCTATTTTTGTGCTTTCGTGTTTCTTTTCACACCTTTTACGATGTCCGGTGGATGAAATTCGATTTCAGATTCATTTCATGGTCCCTTTAAAGCTAGATGCCTTTATCTCCACTACACTGGTCGAAAGTGTTGGAATGCGGAACGCTGGTGCCCGACGCTTGACATTCGCAGTCGCATTCGAACGCGTTCGACGAGTGCAGTGGGGACAAAGACCACTAGCTTTAGGTCAACCCACAAATCATACGTACCAGAGCTCGGCGTTCTGACGTTTTCGCGCGCTTTGGTCTCATACTATCCAGCAGTTTCTCCGCGCATAGATGTAAATGCAGGGTGTCCCCGAAACAAATTTACGGGGATTTTTTTCACCACAAAAATAAACTAGGCATCGCCGAACGCTCATTCTCCGCCCGAAGGTTGTGCTAGAGGTTCGAACCAGATGCCAAATTTGTCAGCCCGAAGCGATACCTTATTCAAAAGTTATGGGTGATTTTCTGAAAATTTCAATGGGAAGATGACGGCCGACGGAGTTTTCATAAACATGGAGCTCTATGGCGCCAGAAACCGAAAACGGGAGAAAACGGGCCCCATTTTTCTGTCGAAATTTTTAGAACATCACTTATAAATTTTGAATAAGATATCGGTTCGGGCTGAAACTTTGTCATTTGGTTCGAATCTCTAGCGCTTCCTTTGGGCGGAGAATGAGCATTCGGAGATGCGTAGATTATTTTTGCGGTAAAAAAGGCACTGTAAATTTTTCTCGGGAATACCCTGTATATCAATAAAATGGTTTCCTAAACTGTCTGGAGTATACCTTTAGAATGATAAGCACCAAGAGGAGGATTATTGATAAGGAGAAATTTTCCCAAATAACTATACTTTCTGTTGTCCTATCACTACTAGTCCTTGTCTTGATAATGCAGTTAATGCAAAGGTGCAAGCAAGCTGAACAAAAATAACGATTATAAACCCTGAAGAGGGGGAACAAGGGGATAACGGACAAGCACAAATCTCCAAACACAGCTAGGCGACTGGTGCGTGACTGAAATAAATCCGCCTGGCTCTGGTATCCAACTAGTGACCTCTCCATTTCCAGAGGAGCGGCTGTACCAACCGAGCTAACCAGGAGTTAGACGCCAGTAGAGTAAACGGGTTTTAACAGCCGCCACCAGTTTAACACTAACAAGGGTGAACGGCCTGCAGTTTCAGGTTAGGATGGACGATAATGCAATTATTGCAAAGGTGCGAGCGAGCTGGACAAGAATAACGACAATATACCCTGGGTAGGGGGAACAAGGGGGGCAACGAACAAGAACAAATCTCCAAACACAGCTACTGAGGCGCGATTGAAAAAATCCGCCTTGTCATGGTATTGAACCAGGGTCCTCTTCATTTTCAGTGGAGTGCTCTACCAACCGAGCTAACCAGGAGTTAGATGTCAGTAGAGCAACCGGAAGCTACCTTTCACCCTTTTTGGTGTTAGACTTGTGGCAGCTGTTAAATCCCGTTTTCTCTGCTCTCCTTTTTTTAGCGAAATAGCGCCGGTGCCATGAAACAACATAAAATAAGTACGAAATAAAATTTAAAAAAGCAAGTAGGCCCATTCATCTCCCAGCAAATGTAAATTTGTTTGTGACTATGTTTGAACGAATATATAAAAGCGACCGATATACTATATAGGCGTGTCGTACTATGCACGTAGATCAGGGAGACATCGATAGGGATCCTCGCATATTTGTATCGGCGTTGATGGGATCAGTCCACTTTACAAAATTAGACTCAATCTAACGTTTCCACTCTCCTTTCTTTTAGAGAAATAGTGCCCGTGCCATAAACCAAAACAAAATAGTTACTGAAATTTCAAAAAAGCAGGATTATTTATATTTTTATTTCAGTTTCGTCGAACTGCTTTACTCCATCCAAAGGTCCAAAAAAGACTGGGTAATGTAAATTCCTGATTGGGAGATTTACTTCACTTTAAAAACAGCCCTGCAGAAAACAGATAAATGAAACTGCCGAAGAGGTCTGCAGGGCATCGCGCTGTCATTGTAATTAGAGGGCGTTGCTTGATGTCATCGTCTTGATTATTTCTATGTTTAACACTAGGAATAAACTTCTTTATTTTCTGTCGTAAATCTCTGAAAAAACAGATCTTCACACTCCCATAATACTGTGCAGAGAAGATATACCTTACTTTCCAGAAAAACGCATGTGTTTTCACATTTTATGCTGGAATAGTTCTTCCTCCATCATTTTATAATAATGTGCCTGCAAATTTTGTGGTATTTTGATGTTGTTTTCTTATTACCGCCTTCAAAAGAACTTCCAATTTATTTTAACGTGCGTGACGTCACTTCGATGACAAAGTTTTCGTGACATTCTGTGACCAAGTTGTTGTGACTTTGAGTTCCCAACTTTGCACTCCTTCCAAATTTATTTGGACGTGCGTGATGTTATTTCCGTGACCAAGTTTCCGTGACATCGACTTCCCAAATTTACACCCCTTCCAAATTTATTGGGACCATCGTGACGTCACTTCCGTGACCATGTTTTCGTGACATCGACTTCCCAACTTTGCACTCCCTTCCAAATTAATTTTGACGCGCATGACGTCACTTCGGTGCCCAAGTTTTCGTGGCTTCGACTTCCCGACTTTGCACCCCCTTCAAATTTATTTTGACGTGCGTGACTTTACTTTCGTGACCTAGTTTTCCTGACATTCCGTAACCGAGTTTTCGTGACATCAAATCCCCAACTTTGCACCCCCTTCCAAATTTATTTTGACGTGGTTGATGTCACTTGCGTTACAAAATTTTTATGACATTCCGTGACCAAGTTTTCGTAACATTGGCTTCTCAGCCCCTTCCCAATTTATTTTGATGTGCGTGACGTCATTTCCTTGACATCGACTTCCCAACTTTGCACACCTTTCCAAATTTGTTTTGACGTCCGTGACGTCACTTCCGTGACCAAGTTTTCGTGACATCGCCTTTCCAACTCTGCACCCGCTTCCAAATTTATTTTTACTTGCTTGACTTTACTTACGTGGCCAAGTTTTCATGACATCGACTACCCAACTTTGCACCCCTTCCAAATTTATTTTGACATGCGCAACGTCACTTCCGTAATCACGTTTTCGTGACATCGACTATCCTCAACTTATTGCACCCGCTTTGCTAAACTTTATTTTGACGTGCGTGACGTCACTTCCATGACCAAGTTTTCGTGACACTCCGTGACCAAGTTTTCGCGACATCAAATTCCAAACTTTGCACCCCCTTCCAAGTTCGGAGAAAGGTTCTACGTCAAACAGATTATCAATCCTCATCGACATGATACTTTTATAAATGTCACAGTCGATCTTACTGTCACAGTCTATCATGATGGCCGAAAACCCGCGTTGTTTCTACACATGGACACTATTTAAAAGCTGTTCAAGTACGAGAAGGGCGAAAGCTCAATACACAGCTATTTTTATCATAAGAAAAATCGATAAATACGCCCTTTCAGAATCCTGAAACCCTCCGTTCTTGTAATGCACTTTGACGGGCCTAGAACTATATCGCGCTCTACCCTAAATAAGAGCGCGGTCAAAGTAAGAGCGCAGTCGTTATAAGAAGCGCAGGTGGTGGCTTCTTGTCTTCACGATTTCTGCTTTGCGATTCGTTCTTCGACGTCCTTATCGGCTAATAGTGGTCTTGTTCACTGCGGATCAATAATAAAATGTTCAGTTGTGAGGAATTATACGATATCTCTAATTCCTGAAGTTGTCACGAATTATAGAGTATATCCACACAGAATAGAAGTGCAATGTCACGGCGCATTCACGGCGGTTGATTGGTTTACAGTCTGTTGGTAGCTCACTCAGAGATGTGAGGAACCACGTTCTGGTTTTGTCGCTGCTTCATGGATCTCATTGGTTCATAACGTTGACTACACAGCCCCAACGTAAAATGAAACCAAGTATAATATTAGCGTGTATTATATACCTTTTGTACAAAACATAATAAATTATATTTCTATCCTTCGAGTAACTTTTAGTCGTATGTACTGCTGCTCCGTTCTCCGGCAACAGTTAATATTATACTTATATCTCTTCGTCATAACTGGAGAATCGCCAAAATTATCATTACGTTCCTGGAGTGGCTAGGCGTCTCATATCACACGCGTGCGAATATGGTTTGCAAAACTTTTTAATGTAGAAACTTCTGCATTTGCTTTGTTTCCTTTAATTTGTTTTAGTTTTATGTATAAAATCATACTCATGGTTTTTAACGCCCGTAGAAACTCTTTACACGCAAAGCTAACGCTTTTGACGTGATAGCAGTGGGACACCTTAATTTTGCAGGTCTTGATGGGCAGCCATATATTTATGCAAAAGACACAAAAAACGTTAAAAAATTGCCTTTTGGAGCAGGGGAGTATTTGTGCATACATAATTAGAGCTCACGTCACTTTAATTTATTCTTTCGCTCGGGTCAGCGCTGTCATGGCTGTCAGCAATGCTGCCCTCCTCATGTCGTCCCAGCATGTCACTTTTTTTACGCTTTCTCAACAAATATGCATACCCTGTGTCAAATCTAACAAACTAAATTGCCGTCACCTGCCCTTAGCCGAGTTAATTTTTATACACAGCAGACTGATGAGCGTTTGTAATAAACGAATTCATTAGACAATATGGAACACTGCGGACGTGTAGGGAAAGCTACAGTTAGCGCGTGGAAGCAAGTCGCATTTTTTTATAATTGGAGTTTTGTTAGCAAAACGGCTGGACTGCAGAAATCTACTCATTCAGCGAAATTTAAAATTTGATGCTGTTCAAAATTGTTGCTCAAGTTAAATCTAATGTCGTGTTTTTGTTAACTGGGTCGCGCAGTGCATAGCCAAATAAACGGACGCTGATCCATGTCTCTGCAGTGTACACGATGTCCCAATCACAGCGCGATATAGGCAGGAAGTTGAAAAAATGGTGTAGAGCAGATAACAGTTTTTTTGTGAAAAAGTTCTCCACCATTGTAATATCTAGGATGACGTTTTCACATGCCAACCTAATGCGCAGTATGGGGCGCGTCCTTTATTGACGAGATATACAAAAATTGCTCGAGACAATTATTTTTAAGACATTAATGTTTAAAAAGGTCAATTGAAAGAACAGACCTATGTTAAAAAGAAATCGTAAGGTAAACTTGCAAGGTATAGTTTTGTTGCCTGTGTGAAACTTAAGGCAAAAGTTGGAAAGTGGATTCTTTGTGTAACCTTTATGAATCATTATAAAATGTCAATAATATATGCGCATACGATAGCCTCAAGTAAAACGTTCACAAATCGTAAAATATTAGTTGTAAAAGAAAAACACTTATCCATATTTTACGCTGTTCCGCCGTTCTCGGTCGCCGCGTATTTGCGCGCCAAACTTTCTTTATTTTTTTTGTCAACTGTTTGCATATCTTTTCACTGGACGGCGCTGTAATTTCAAGAGTGTTGCCAGACTACTGGATTTAAAAAAGGAAAAAAAACTGAAACTTTTAAACAGAACAGAAACACTACATGGTTTTCTTGCCTGTCAACATTCGTCAATAAGGGCGAAACAATCTCAAGTAAAAATGCGTAAAAAAAAAAAAAAACGTGGCAGAATTGGGGCGCGGTGGCGCATTGGAGCACGAATTAAGTGCCTTTCAGATTAGCTAAAGCGTTTCTTCTACCAATCGTAAGGAGGTCCTTTCTGTGCATAGATAGGGGTGTAAAGTAAAATATGTCCCGATGTCTTGCCCTCATAATCGTATGGGATGTTTTTTTGCTGTTTTTTTTTGTTGTTTTGTTTTTTGCGTGAGCCGTTTATTTGCTATAAAAAGAGCTCATTGTAAAAAGAAACAAATAAGCAAACTATATCAAACTGCTTATTATGAAGAAAAAAAAAGCAAATTAGGCATTGAATGTTTAGACAGTTGGGTTTTTCAGATATCGTGATACTGGTTCAAGTTGTACATGATAACTTCAGACGGGGAAGTATAACCACTTACCCGGGTCATTAACGAGCTTGACGCCGTAGTGATTACGCAAATGTAAGTAAATACGATACTTAATAAGGGTTTGCCTTAAGTCAACAACACTTAGAAGTCAACAATTTTGCTTGCACACAAAAAGAAATTAACTGATTGTTGTGTATGCACGTTTAGCGCGGAATGCGCATGCTTGGTTGCACGTAGTTTCCGACTTCGCACTCCGTGACGAAAGCGACTCAGGAAGCTACACGGAGTTTTTCACTCTCCGGTGCTATGAGTTTGTAGTTTTTGTGTTCTTTCTTTTTTATGTTTCTGCACAACGTTTCACTAGATGGCGCTGTTGTTTTGATCTTCGAAACTGTTGCAAGACTACTAGACTTTAAAAAAAACATGATAAAACCAAAACTATCAGACAAATAAAAACTCAAGGATGAAGAGAAAATAAAACAATTAAAACTGGGACGATACAACACATTTTTCAGCTAGCAACGGACGAGTAAAAATTTCATTCGAAGTCGGTAAAACATGGTATCATCAAATCGTTGTTTTCTTCATCATTCACGAAGTCCTGCTGTCATCTTTCAGAAGAGAGCTTCAAATTCCAGCACAAAAGGCTCGTCAAGGCAGGGTTTCCCGTCGACCTTCTACGATCAGCAATGGAAAGGCTGATTCGCGGGCCTGATCGCCAGTCACCAGCCACAAAAAAGATAGCCCGATTCGCCGTCATTCCTTATGTACACAATTCAGCCCACCGGATAAAATCCATTGCCTCAAAGTTCGATACGAATGTTGTTTTCTCGTGCCGCATGCGTCTTAAGCAACTCTGTCAACAAGTGAACAACAACCGGATTCCAATTAGCTGCACTGTTAAACACGAAAAGAAATTCATTCCATGCAAAGAGAAGAAAGTTTACTCCATCCCCTTGAGCTGCGGCCATCAATACATAGGTCAGACCGGCAAATGCACCAATCACAGACTCCGGGAACATCACAACGAAGTTTCTAAGGCCTCTCCAGATTCCTATCATCCCATAGTCATACATGCCCGTTCGTGTTCGCTTTGTCATCCCCTCTTTGATGAAACAAAAATCCTAGGAGGGCATGACAGCAGATTCGGCAGGGAGATCATAGAGTCATTCGCCATGACCACCGTAAATTACAACATGTCAAACCCTTCCCTACTGCTGACGAAAACCAAGGTTGAATTTTTAAAATCCGAGATAAACACCCCTCTCTGACTTGCACTTCGCGTTTTTTATCTCCCCTTCTCTCCCATTCTCCTCCCTTTCCCTCCTGGGTATAGTCGGCTGCTCGCTGTTGAAATTTTTACTCGTCCGTTGCTAGCTGAAAGATGTGTTGTATCGTCCCAGTTTTAATTGTTTTTTTCTTTCTTCATCCTTGAATTGAACCAACACGCTCTTCTCCCAAGCATAAATAAAAACTATTACATGGTTTTGTTGCTTGTGGGCAACATTTTCCAAGAAAGGATTAAGCAATCCGCAGTCATAAAACTGTATTATTATTTTTATTTCTTTGTTAAAAATTAATGTGTGGCTCAGACGGTCTATCTTTGTACATTCAGTCTATCGTCATCCCCGTGCCCGAGGAAAACAGGAAAAAAAAAGGGGGGGGGGATTCTTTGCAAGCGCTTTAGAAACGGTGTTTTTATTACGTAAAAAAAGAGAACTGTTGTTGTTGTTGTTTTAATTGTAAGTTATTTATATTTATTAAGCGGCATTCGAGTGTTGAGAAGACTTCAAAAATATCTTTACCTCCGTGGCCTTCAAATCTCTGCTGCCAAATCAGCTGCCATCGCTTTTACGAGGTGTAACATGGATCAATATCCCCTACGTGTCTGTAACCAAACGATTCCCTAAGTAACTAGACACATGTTCCTGATAACATACATTGACAGGGGATTGACATGGACGACACATGTCGCTTATTAAAAAAGAAGCTCACAGGCTTTGTTGAACTCTATCGTTTTATTAGTGACACTATGTGGGGCGCTACAGTACCGGCTCTCCTCCGTTTATATCGAGCACTTTTTCTAGGCATGCTGCGATACAGTCTGCTCGCAATACATGGCATGTGTCAAACAAGTTTCAACAGTATCAAAAGTATGCAAGCAAACGCCCTTCGTGCATATCTTGGACTTCCGACTTGTACCTCGACCGTGGGCACAATTGCGGATGCTCACGCTACCCCGGTAGACGTTTTACTTATGCTGGAAACAGTAAGGGTTCATTTCAGCACATTACAAAACATGTTAATCACCTTCTTACTAATATTGACCTTGAACGTCAACACTCAAGCTACTTGATAGCCCTGTCCCAAATGAAAGCCAACTTTTTCGATGATCTTGCACCGGTGGAGGCTTCCCGTTCCTGATGTCACAGTGGACATTGAAGGAATCAGGAAGAAATCAAACACCCCAATCTCCGTAAGTCTGCAACTTGATTTATCAGATATACTTAGTGATCATACATCAACAACTCATGCTTACACTGATGGGTCAGTAAGTTCGAACAGCTCAACAGCATGGGCAGTTATCCCAAGTCACCTAACAACGAAGGCGCTTAAGCTTAGTCCTATGACGTCATCTGCGGCCTCTGAATTAGTGGCAATTAATCAAGCTCTTGAAATGACCTGCCCGAAACCGCCCGAACACTGGACAATATTTACGGACTGTGAACCGGCATTACAAGTTATATCCATATTTATGTGACATAATCAAAACGATCAAATTCTTATTCACGTTCTACTGAAACTTAAACGATGCGTCGACCTGGGACACTCTTTTAAATTTCAATGGATACCAAGTCACTGTCACACATTTGGGAACGAGGCAGCTGATACTGCAACGAAATCAGCCCATTTATTAACCCCAAATGTCAGGGTGCCGTATTGTCGAAACGACATAAGGTATCTCATTAATCTCTACGCCTTCACCAAAACAAGGACATGGTGGAATACTACCAACTATCAGTGTGGACCTCTCTACGCTTTGAATCCAGAACTTTTGTTCCACCTTACAAACAATATGCCAAAGTGGACAGAGGCAGTGATACACAGACTGAGACTTGGTGTAGCATACACACAGAAGTTCCTTCATCGGATTGTAGAGGTCACAACGCCAGAGTGCCAAAGTTGTGACTCCATTGAAACAATTCATCTGATTTTGTGTGATTGTGTCATCTACAACGCAGAAATGACACAACTCAAAAACACGCTAGCATGCTTAGACAACAGGCCCTTCTCTGTGACTAAGGTGCTTGGTACTTGGGACAATTCACACAAATAGGCCAAGGCCACAAAAGCACTTGTTCGATTCTTAAAGACAACACGCCAGGACTTTTGCTTATAGAAAATTACCTTCATTGTCAGTGGACAGCGCAGTGTTAGTGTTCAATCTTCCTAGCTTCTGCGCTTTTTTTACTTTCTGTCTTTCTTTCCTCATTTGATTCCCTCATTCTTTTCCCCGAAACAAAAGAGGAAACCAGGACAAAAT